>JAJIBD010008730.1:0-67787 GCA_021461705.1 Cryptotis parvus
GGCATTGACTGGAAGGCTGCTGGGTGTAGGGTGCACAAGTGGGTAATGAGAAGGGAGGGGGGTGTCCAGAGCTCTAGACCTCAGGCTGGGGGTGTCCTGCTGGGTGGGGAGTTCTGGGGACTGAAGGAATAGAGCTGGGAGGGCAGACTTGGACCAGCAGAAAGATTTCTGCAGAAGCTGTTGGAAAACAGGGTCTTTAGCTGTTCACCAAGGGAATGCTGAGAAGTGAGATTTTAGCCTTTGGCCAAAGAGTTTCAATTAATCAAAACTTCAGGGGAGGGACCCGGTGTAGCACAGCATGCAGGGCCTTTGCCTTGCACAAGACCCAGCATCCCATATGGTCCCCAGCACTGAGCACTGCCAGGAGGAATTCCTGAGGGGCAGAGCCAGGAGTAACTCCTGAGCATTGCTGGGTGTGATCCAAACAGCAAAAAACAAAACAAAACAAAACAAAACAACATGGGGCGGAACAATAGTACAGCAGGTAGGGCATTTGCACCGTTCTGACTCAGTTTGATCCTCCACACCCTATATGGTCCCCAAGCCGCCGCCAGAAGTAATTCCTAAGTGCAGAACCAGGAGTAACCCCTGAGTATTGCCAAGTGTGCCCAAAAAAGCAAACCAAAAACAAAACAAAACAAAACTTTGAAGTTGCGATCATGAGGAGAGACTCTTGCATGATATGGGTTTGAGGTCATTTGCTAAGATGGTTGTGAGAGAACATTGCAGTCTCTCCAGCACAGCCCTGTAACTCTCTGCCTGCCGTTACCCTGCAATCATTTACTATGAGAATCTGGGACTCCAATTGTCAGTCTTCCCAAAATGAGTAGTCCCTCTTAGTACACTGGGACAGAAAAATGAAGGCTGGGGAAAGGATAAAAAAGATACTTAAGAAAGAAATGATAAAAGCAGAAATGGCACTTTTCTTTATGAGTGTATTTCATCAGAAATAAAGGAAAATTAGGAATCCAATACTTAATATTTCTTAGCACCAACAAAAGTGTCCAGGATGATTGGAAAGAGATATATCCAAAGAAGAAATTGAGTAAAATGTTCAGAAACTAAGGGCAATTGTCCATATTTTGGAGCATAAGGTAAGAAAAACAAAATTTGGCTGGAAAAATAGGTATGGTTAAACGAGACAAAGCTTTAGAGGCAAAACTGATAATTTTATGAGCAATCTGGTAATCTATTTTTTACAGTCTTAGTCAAAGTGACTGCCAATGGCGTAAAATAACTTTACCTTGTTTTCTCTACAACACATTTATCTTGCTCCCCCCACTCTGCCCCACCATCTTGATTTAAATGGGGGGTTTTTCAATTTTGAAAATTCCAGAAAAGTTATGTTCCAGAAAACATAACTTCCCTGGTTTCAAGGTAATGCTATCCTTCTGGATAAACATCAATTTTCTTCTTCTTGTTGTGACTCTTGAGAAAAAAAGTGAAAAAAAATCCATTAATATCAAGTGTCTGTTCTTCTCTCTCCTCACTGAAAATTACTCTCTTTCTGCTCTTGACTTGGGGTTTAGAGAGGATTCTTATTCTTTCCCTGTTTGGATTAGGGGCAATTAGCATCTGTAGGAACAGGGAACTCAAACATGTGGGTGTCTCTACTTAGCATCCCCACAAATGCATCACCTCCTCTGTGGTAAGATAGAGGAGGCAGAGGCCAGAGCGATAGCACAGTGGGTAGAGCACTTGCCTTGCTCACGGCTGAACTGAGTTTGATCCCCTGCACCCCAAAGGGTTTCCTGAGCCCACCAGGATTAATCCCTGAGTGCAGAGCCAGGAGTAAGCCCTGAGCACGGCTTGGGGGTATGTTTCCCGATCCCCAAAAAAGATAGGATGGCTTTGAGTGATAGTACAGTGGGTAGGGCACTTGCTTTGCACATGACCGAACCAGGTTCCATCCCCAACATCCCATAGTGTCACCTGAGTCCCGCCAGGACTAATTCCTCCTGAGTGTAGAGCCAGGAGTAAGCCCTGAGCAGTGCTGGGTGTGGATCCAAAAACCAAAACTAAAAAACAAAAAAGAGGAGGCAAAGCCCACTGTGAAGGGAGAACTTTGGGTTGCCCAGAGAGACAGTGTGAGGACACGTTCATGAGTCAACGTGAATTCTGGAACTCCCAGGATCCCCGGAGATGGCAGAAGAACCAGAGAACAACAAACGCGTGGACTTAGAGCCTTTGGCTTCTTTTACACTGAGTTTGCTTTTTATAGTTTTAATTGCAATAGTAGGATGTGCTTAAAAAAAAAGAAAGAAAAAGTAACCCAGATAAAACTGGGCCGGAACTCTTGTCTCCACCTGAAATTTATTTATTTATTTAGGCTTTTTGGGTCAGACCCAGCAATGCTCAGGGGTTACTCCGGGTTCTGCACTCAGGAATTACTCCTGGTGGTGCTCAGGGCACCATATGGGATGCCGGGGATTTGAACCCAGGTCAACCTAACACAAGGCAAACTCCCTCCCTGCTGTCCTATTGCTCCGCCCCTCACCTGAAATTTAGTCTCATCATATTAGCAATGGGAGGAAAATGGGCACATTCTCCAACAGAGGCATCAGGTAGACACAGGGTGTTTTATGGGACAGCAAAAGAGTAGGGCACATTATATCCCAAATTCCCACCACCTTGTTGTGTCCCACCAGCAGTGCCAGGAGTGATGCCTGAGTGCAGAGCCAGAAGGCGCTCTGAACATTGCTTGCGTGAGAAAGGCTAAAAAGATGTCTTGCCTGCTGCTAGCTCATGAACTCATAAGCAAGACAGGCTCTGGGCTGTAGGTAGAAAAAGGCGAAAGAGGGGCCAGAGCAATAGCTCAGTGCGGGTGGGGAGTGGGGACTGGGGTCGGGTGGTGGTGGAGGGCTGTCTCTCTCACTCTGCCAACCTGGGTCAATCTTTGACATCCCTATATGGTCCTCTGAGCCCCACCAAGGAGTAATCCTGAGTGCAGAGTCAGGAGCAAGCCCTGGACACCACTAGGTGTGGCCCAAACACCCCTTTCCCAAAAAGGTGAACGAGTCTTGGTTTAGATATCCCGTATCCCAAGATAGTGTGGAGACGGGCCCTGTGCTATGGTCATTAAGGTTGGGCCCGTGGGTGGGGCAGGACCTGCTTCTGCTAAGTGACCCTTTTCTTCCCCAGAGTCACCTGATTTATTGTCAGCTGGTCTCTGAGGCTTACGCACAGTCCATGTGATACTGACTGTGTCTGCCCACAGAGCCCATTCATCTATTAAGAAATGAGCATCAAATGATTCATGGAACTGGACCAATGTCAATTCTGTATATTTTGGCTCGTTTACATCCTGCCTTTACCCCTGGGGAATGTAGAGATCTTAGGGGCATATCTCTTTTTCCCTACTTTTTCTTTCCCTACTTTTATTTTCTCTTGTGCAGGAAAATAATCCAAAACCCTCCCAAACATGGCTCGGAATTTCCCGCTCCCATTATCAGAGATACTCAACGTATTGGGCTGGAAACATCCATGCTCAGACCCTGTGAAACTGGGGACCGTTCAGCCACATAGGCGGTGTCTGGGGGACTCTCCAGATACCCCCATTTTTCCTTGATGAGCCATGAGAGACAAGTCAAGTTTGCCAAACAACAACTGATGTATGCCCATGGGCGAGACATAGAAACCACCATTATTATTGGTTTAGTTTTTTTTTTTGGGACCATATCTGGCAATGCTCAGAGCTATTCTTAGTCCATGGGATGCTGGGGATTGAACCTGGGTCAGCCATGTGCAAGACAAGTGTCTTCACCGTGCTATCACTCCAACCTCTTATTATTGGTTTGGATACCAGCTTTTCAAGTAGGTTTTAATTTTATCTGTTCCCGATAACTAAACTTAGGATCCCCATGACTAATAGAGGGGGAAAGAAGGAAAAGAATTGTTTCTGTGTTGGAACCACCTTGCAGGCTTGTTTTCATGTGAAACATGGATATTTTAAAGGATGCCTACATTTTCAGAAGGTGTAAATGCTGTTCCTATGGTGTTCTCGAGCTAAGGACATTTTTATGTTCTAGCTGTGGGTGCAAAGGCAACACTTGGGGAAGACGGATCACTAAGGATGCTGAAAACAAACTTATAAAAGAGAGCTGAGGGGCCGGAGCGATAGCCCAGCGGGTAGGGCGTTTGCCTTGCATGCGGCCGGCCTGTGCCGCCGCCCGGGTTCGAATCCGGCATCCCATATGGTCCCCTGAGCACCGCCAGGAGTAATTCCTGAGTGCAGAGCCAGGAGTAACCCCTGAGCGTCGCCAAGTGTGACCCAAAAAGCAAAAAAAAAAAAAAAAAGAGCTGAGAGGTTGGAGAGAGAGTCCAGCAGGTAAGGCGCTTGCCTTGAGTGTGACCAATCCAGGTTCCATCTTCAACATCCCATAGGGTCCCTTAAGCACTGCCAGGAGTTTTGGTTTTTTTTTTGGGGGGGTCACACCCGGTGATGCTTAGGAGTTGCTCCTGGTTCTGCACTCAGGAACTACTCTGGGGCCAGAGCGATAGCACAGCGGGTAGGGCATTTGCCTTGCACGCGGCCGACTGGGGTTTGATCCCCAGCATCCCATATGGTCCCCTGAGCACCGCCAGGAGTAATTCCTGAGCCAAGAGCCAGGAGTAACCCCTGAGCATCGCTGGGTGTGACCAAAAAACAAAACAAAACAAAACAAAAACAATAAAGAAAAAGAACTACTCCTTGCAGTGCTTGGTGGAACATATGGGATGCCAGGGGTCAGAAAATGCCCTATTGCTACAGCCCCTTCCTCCTTAGGAGTTATTCCTGAATGCAGAGCCAAGAGTGACCCCTGAGCATCACCAGGTGGGGCCCCAACACCAGAAACCAAAAACCAAACCAAAAGAGAGAGCTGAGTTGGGGGGTAGATATCAGAAGCAACAAAATACGTTCATTTACTTTTGCTTCCTGGGTAGAATATGGGCTTTATGCAACCTTAGGGATAATGTCACTGATGGCCACGGAACTCTTTCCGAGGGTGGAGTGAATTTACATATCTGGTTTTTGCTTTTGTTTTGGGGCCACACTGTCTGGCTCAGCATTTAGGGATCACTCCTAATGGGACTCAGGGTACCCTATGGGCTACAGGGGATTGAACCCAGGTTTGCCACATGCAGGGCAGATGCCTTCCCCACTGGACTATTTCTTTGCTCTCACATTTTTTCCCCTTTGGGTCACACCTGATCATGCTCAGGGGTTACTCCTGGCTATGCACTCAGTAATTACTCCTGGTAGTGCTTGGGGACCAAATGGGATGCTTGAAATCAAACCCAGGTCGATTGCGTGCAAGGCAAATGCCCAACCTGCTGTACTATTGCTCTTGCCACGTGCTCCCCACTTGGGTTTAGCTGAGCAGTAATCCACCCTGTGTATATACCTCATCTTTCCCCTCACAAACATGATACCACAGTTAAGAGGGTTTTCTCCTTGTCCCTACTTTCCAAGCTCCATCAGTTATGCCTGCAGCTACTCAATGCTAAGTTTGAAATATTACACCAATTCCTAGAAGCTTTGAATGGTGAACACCGTGGAGGAAAGCAGGGATCCCCAGTTTTAGCTGCACTCTCAACCCCTCACAGCTCTATGAGGGTTTGCACAACTCAGCCAGCAGGCAGGCCAGCAGACTCCTGCAGTCAACGCAGAAATATGCCGAGTTCTCCTGCAGGCTGAGGTTTGGGCAGTGACATGCTGTGGTGGCATCCCTTAGCGAGTGATGCTGGCTGACCCTGGTTCCCGTTGGAGTGGCTGTCTCGTATGTCCTCAGCCACGTGTCAGCCCTCCTTTCCTCCCTCCTGGGTTCTGGCCTAGTCAGATGTTCTGCTTCCTGTCAGGTATCCAGCCTGTGCCCTATTTTGGTTCTCCGCTGAAGGACAGTGAAGTTCTGTGTAGGTAAGCGTTAATGCATAGGGCAGGACCTATGCCCATTTTTCGAGCTTATTTTGGGTCACACCAGGTGAAGCTCAGGGGGTTACTTCTGGCTCTACACTCAGGAGTCACTGGTGGTGCTCAGGAAACCATATGGAATGCTGGGGATTTAACCCAGGTCTGCCGCATGCAAGGCAAATGCCCTCCCTGCTGTACTATTGCTCTGGCCCCAACTGTGCATTTTGAATCAGACTGGAAATGTGGGTGCAGGGTACATGTGACCCCACTACAGTGTATTGTTTGATGTGGAAAATGAAGCTGAACAATCCTGGTGGATTATTTTCCTTGGGTCGCCTAAGGAAATGGTTCATTTTCTGTAACCAAAATCTTGTTGTTTTCCTGCTCCAGACATTTCTGGGGACTGGGTTTTTTCTTTTCTTTTCTTTTCTTTTTTCTTTTTTTTTTGCTTTTTTGGGTCACACCCAGCAATGCTCAGGGGTTTCTCCTGGCTCTGCACTCAGGAATTACTCCTGGCGGTGCATCCGGGAACCATATGGGATGCTGGGGGATTGAACCGGGGGCATGGCCGGCCGTGCAGCGGCAAGCGCCCTACCTGCTGGGCTATCGCTCCGGCCGGGACTGAGTTTTCTATTTTTTCACTTTGCTTTACTTATTTGCTTTGGGGTCATGAATCCCCCAAATTCATGGGGATGATGGATAGATCTATGGATGGATAGTTAGATGGATGGAAAGATGGACGGTTGTGTGGGTGAGGGGTGATGAATGCATAAATGGATGGGCAGGAAGATGGGTGGCAGATTGATGGATAAATCGATGGATGGATGGGAGGCTGGATGCATGAGTTGGTGGATGAATAAACAGATGGGTAAATGGGTGGTTGGGTGTATGGACAGATAGATAGATGATAGATGAATAGGTGAGTGGTTGGGAAGATGAGTAAATGGATGGGGTAGAAGGATGGATGGGTGATGGACGGATGGATGATGGATGAATGAATGATGAATGGATGATGGATGGATGGATGATGGATGGTTGAAGGATAATGGATGGACGGATGGATGGGTTGTTGGGTGGACAGAAGGATGGGTAAGTGGATGAGTGGGCGAATGAACAGACAGATGGAGATAGACAGGTAGGTAGACAGCAAAGCTCAGTTTTCTGAGTATTTTCCCCAGTAAGCATTCAAATCTGGTCCTTGGTCAACAGAGAGGAGAGTCACATTAGGCGTCATGGAAAATGAGGGGACCAAGGCTTACAAACCCTGCCACAGACACAAAAATATGTCTGCAGAAGCAGGGAGTCCAGGAGAAAGAGGGCGGTCTGCTGGAGTGAGGCAGTATTGGCCGAGGCAGCACCCAGAGAGGCAATTTCAGCATGGGAGGCAGCTCTCGTGATACTTAAGGAGGCTGTCCTGGCGGGGGAATCACAGGGAAGTTCCGGTGGGAGGTGTCTCTCGCGAGATTACAGGAGGTAATTCCGGGAGCTGGACCTTGCGAGACCACAAGACCCCGGTCCCCTGCAGACTTCTTCTTCTTCTTCTTCTTTTTTTCTTTTTAACCAAATGCAAATATAAACCCTGCAGCCTTCTGGGGGTGATTTTGCCCTTCCTTTCCCCTGACGTACTTCAGGGCACTGTGTGTGTGGTGGGCAGCGGTGTGGCCAAGACCTGCCCAGTTGGCACCCCCTGGCTGTGGTTGGAGTGGAGGGCTGACCCCTGGGCCCCTGCAAACTGGGATAGAGCCACACCCAGTCTACACCAGCCTCTCCATGGGTCCTGGAGGCCTCGGCCCTAGTGGCTGGAGTGCGAAACCGCCCAGCCTAGCTGAGCTAAAATTATCCTGCCCTGATTTCCACCGCCCATGGCCACCGCCGGTGAAGCCTGGGGACTGAGGGACTGCCAGGAGTTGGTTCGACTGGGGGGGTGTGTCCCCACTCTGCGGGAGCCAGGCTCGCCCCTTCCCAGCTTGTCCTGGAGGTGCCTGGCAGATCCGGTTTCTCTGTCCCTTTTCCTGGGAGGAGAGGGACAAAAGTCAGGTGACACCAGAGACAAGAGGCACAAGGGCCCACGGAAGGCAACTGGCCCTTCTGAGTGGGTTTCCCCACTAATGAGCCCCTCTTCCCCAAGGGGGTCTTGGTGGGATTCCGATTGCTATTTCAAAGCCCTGAGACCTTGACCAAATCCTGAGTCTCTCTCAGCCTCCTGTTTTCCTGGCTCCTGGTGACGGGCACAAGAAAATTCAGTTTGGGGTGCATTTTTGTTGGGATGAGCGCAAGAAGCAATGCCTGCAAACAGCTCAGCATCAGGCTGTGTGCGGGATTGAGCTCAGACATTCGGAGGAGTGCGGCTCTGAATGCCAGAGTGGCCAGCAGGTGCGGTGTTTGCCTAGCACCCGGCTGTCTGCAGGTTCACTCCCGGCATTCCATAGGGTCCCCCAAGCAATGCCGTAAATGACCCCTGAGTGCAGAGCTGGGAGTAAACCATGAGCATCACCAGGTGTGCACCCCCCCCCCCCGACACCCAAATTAGTGGTCAGGGGCCTGTGATTTTCTTTTAGGACATACATGTGCCTCCAGGCTGCTGGCATCTTGGGCAGGGAGGGGGTTGTCTTTTTCTCATTGTTATCAATATTTTTGGACAAGGATCAGAGAGAAATTCATGGAGATGGAAGTGATCTTAGCTTTTTTGGGGTGTGGGGAGGGTGGAGAGGTAGATTTTGAGACAACATTTTCCCCTTCCTTTTCTTTTCTCTTTTTGTTTGTTTTGTTTTTATTTTTTGGTTCACACCCAGCAATGCTCAGGGGGTTACTCCTGGCTCTACACTCAGGAATTACTCCTGGTCATGCTCCAGGGACCATATGGGATGCTGGGGGATAGAACCTGGGTGAGTTGCGTGCAAGGCAAACACCCTACCCGCTGGACTATCATTCTGGACTCCCGTCCTTTCTTTTCTGTTGGGCTGTGCTCGGAGCGCACTAGGCAGTGCTGGGATGGAACCCACGTCACCTGCAATAGAGTCCAGTGCATTAATGCCGGATTATCTCCAGCCCTGAGTCAGCTGCTGGATGAGGAAGGCATTCCTCTTCCCCACCCCGGTCTTTCTGCCAGAGACTCATGAGTGTCTCTCTGTCCTGGTCTTCAAGTCAGCTCTGGTAGACGATGATGAGATTAGTTGGATAAGAGAGACAGATTGGGCCCTTGACTTAATAAAGAGATTTTCCTGTAAACTCAGCGTCATTGGGGCCTCAGTGTCTCAGCCGCCTACCCTTGGTCATGTGGGTGCCAGCCCAGGCCTCTAAACCCAAATCAGGATCTTCTCCTGGCTTGGCTTGGATACTGGGGATAGTTTTTCAGAGAATAAGGAGACGTGGGTTCCTACAAACAAGTAGCCCCCAGAGAAATTGCCCTGGGCCCGTTTTTACTCCAGATGGGGAAGCCTCGAGCATGGGGGGATTATCAGCCATCTGCCTGCTGTGGCTGTCTAGGATGAAAACAGGAGTCCTTTTTTTTTTTTTTTTTTTTTGCTTTTTTGGTCACACCCGGCAATGCTCAGGGGTTTCTCCTGGCTCTGCACTCAGGAATTACTCCTGGCGGTGCTCGGGGGACCATATGGGATGCTGGGAATCGAACCCGGGCCGGGGCCGGCTGCGTGCAAGGCAAACGCCCTACCCGCTGGGCTATCGCTCTGGCCCCCAAAAACAGGAGTCTTTTGGCTTAGCTTTCCAGCCCTAGTGCACTACGCTGTGAAGCCATGGATATGTCCCTAAGAGCTCTTCTTTGCTTGATTTTTAGGGAGACTGGGGTGGGAGGGCTGGCTTTCATGCAGTGCTCAGGAGGTCTGGGCACCTCCTAGCAATTCTTGGCCAAAGCTGGGCTTGATACAAGGGCTCAAGAGTGGGGTACTGCTCAGGCCTTATGGTGTCAGGATGCCAGGGACACCACAGCGAGGCTCAGGGGGTCTCAAGGTCACATGTCAGCAGTGCTAGGGGTGGAGCCTCAGACTCTGTAATGTTCAGGGGAGCCTGTGGCGCCGGGATCAAACATGGGCCAGATGCTTGCTAGCACACATCTCGATCACCTGCTGTTCTATCTCCCCTGCCCTCTTTCCCTTTTTCCTTGGGGTCACATACCCAGGATAGATCAGGGACTACTGCAAGAGCTGCCCTTGCTGGACCCTGGGTTCCTGCATGCTCCAGCCCTTTGAGCCTGAGCCCAAACCCCAGGAATTTTGTTTATTCTTTATAGCTCAATTCCAGGTCAGGTGACGTGGCGGCCGCCCAAATCTAATTCTGTTTGTGCTGGGGATGGGTTTTGCAGGACAGGACAGGGGCAGCAGATTGAGCAGTGAAGCTGGAGCAGATTGTCATCCAGAGTGACAGGAGGTGGCTGGACAAGTCTCCCAGTCCCTAGGGAGCAGCTCTGCTTTTCAGCCTGTCCCCTCAAAGGGGCTGAGTGGAGAGCTTAGCCATTTTGCCTGTAGCGTGCAGGATATTTGTAACATTTAGGTCATCTTTGCTGGACCGCTGGGTGCACCCGCATTGTCCAGCATATCAGAGCTCATATGCCAAGCAGGTACCTGCACGGCGAGTCCTGGATGGGCAGGCAGGGACCCATACTGGCCCCTTGTTCTTTGTTACCTGCCAACATGCCACTGATAGTTTGGGTCCCACTTATGGGGGCGACTTCCAGGGCCCCCACAACAGCTTGAGGACTGTGGTGCCTGTTTCATAGCAACCGACTATTTGGTGTAGTTTTAGGGGCCAAAGTTCATCCTAGGGGACCCTGTGTCTGTGTCAGGGTCCTAGTTATCCTCTGACCTTGCCTGGGTGCAGTCAGCCTTATTGAAGTCTAAGCGCAGGACCCCCAAAGGCCACAGAATGGGGAGCATGGGGAGGTCCCTTGGACACTCACTCTCTAGCATGGCGCCGTGATGAGGTCATGTTGGAACTCAGGGTTACACCTGCTTCCCCCATTTTCCAGGGTAAAAGTGTTCAGCTGCTGGCCCAGCTGTCCGATTCATCAGCATGACAGAGCAGAGCTTTGAACCAGTGTCAGCCAATAGTTGGACAGGATCCAAGCTAAGTGCCGCCCCTCCTGCCCCCATCTGGGACTGGGGGAAGAAGCAGATGGAGGCTTTTCTCATGCACATTGTTCCAAACTCAAAAGCCAGGATCCAGCCCAGGCTTTTGGGCTGCTCTCTCCCTCCCCCTTCCCCCACCCAAAGCCAACACCTGCTTTAAAGCCCCAAGCCCCCAGGCAGCCTGTTTTTTTTTTTTTTTTTTTTTTTGCTTTTTGGGTCACACCGGCGATGCTCAGGGGTTTCTCCTGGCTCTGCACTCAGGGAATCACTCCTGGTGGTGCTCGGGGGACCATATGGGATGCCGAGGATCGAACCGGGCCGGCACAGGCCGGCCACGTGCAAGGCAAACGCCCTACCCTCTGGGCTATCGCTCCGGCCCCAGCCTGTTTTTTTTTTTTTTTTAATAGTCATAAGGTGCCAAATCCTGTCAGAGCAAATGCTACATAGGGTTTGCTATATCTTTCTCTTGTGATAATAATGAATTGTCTTCATTTCCCACAGCAAGTACTAGTCCCCACACCCAGACCTTTTCCTCTGCACCCCAGGTTTTGGCTAGGGGAAAAAGAAGAGTCAGAGCCTCTCCACCAGCTCTCACCATGGCCGGTCACACTGGGGTTTTCTCTGCAGCTCCACGGTAACACCAGGATCTGGGGTGTTCCCTTATTGGCTGAGGTCCCCGAAGAGCTGGGTTCAGGACAAAGAACTTCCCAGAGGCTTGTGCCAGGGAAGTTTTATTTATTTATTGCTTTTTGGGTCATACCCAGTGATGCTCAGGAGTTACTCCTGGCTCTGCACCAGAAATTACTCCTGGTGATGCTCAGGAGGCCATATGGGATGCCGGAGATTGAACCCAGGCCGACCACATTCCCAAGGCAAATGCCCTCCTTGCTGTGCTATCGCTCTGGCCTCCATGCCCAGGAGATTTGAGTACCCATTGGTACTGCCAATCCCCAGAGGTGGGAGAGGAGGAATCTTGGGGTCTGGGTAAGGGATTTCTACCCCCCCACTTTGATTTCTGCCTTCTAAGTCCTGCAACCGCTGGACTAGAGCCATTACCGACTGCATCCACGGGATGTCAAAAGATCACGTGGCCGCCCACCTACAAGATAGCCAGACTTCTTTGTCAAGACCCCGAATGAATGGTTTGAGGCTCTTCATATTCCTGAAGATGCAGATACACCCGGCAGAGCAGATACCAGCTTTCCCCGTTGCGGCCGCGCATTTTACCTGCAAATTACCATAAATATTCTACCCCCTCTGAGAGAGCCCCCACAAGGTAATGAAAGTGCCCACACAAGGTAATGAACCCCTGAGCATCACTGGGTGTGACCCAAAAGCAAGAGCCCCCCACAAGGTAATGATAGTGCCCACATGGCAGAGCCTGGCAAGCTGTCTGATGCATGTTCAATATGCCAAAACCAGTAACAAAAATGTTTATTTTCCTGACCCTGAAAGAGCCCTTAATATGGCAGCAGTAAGAAAGGCAAACAAGCAGTGCCTGATAAAATTTCACGGTCAACCTAAGCTGCCAAAGCGAAGAAGGACTAAAATGACTGTCTGTACTTCAAATGCACATATGCTGGCATCAGAAGCATATATCGAGGATTTGATGGTGCAAGCACAAAAGATCAAGTGCGACATCATTGGTCTGACTGAGATGAGGAGGCATCAGTTGGATAACGCTGTATTTGACACTGGAGAAGAACTGTTTCTTGGAACATGCGGCGAAAGAGGCGTCGGTGGCGTTGGTGTCCTTGTCAGCACGAACATGGCCGTCAACATTGATTCATTTGAATGCCTAACAAACCAGATAGGACGATTAGACTTGAAGAGATGTGGCCGACTGCCAGCAATTTCTATCTTCATTGTCTACGCACCAACATCCATATACAAGGAAGATGAAATTGAGAAATTCTACATGGAATTGGAGGAGTTCTATAAAAAGATCACACCTTCTACAAGATTATAGTCGGTGATTTTAATGCCAAGATAGGACCGAGAAGATCGACTGAAGAACTCCACATCGGGACCCATGGCCTAGAATGGAAAGAACAGGGTGAGAGACTATCTGAGTTCATCATGTTCACCAAGACCATTCATGGGAACTCCACAGTTCCAGAAGGCTGAAGCAAAATATTGGACATGGGAATCTCCTGGTGGACAGTTCCACAATGAAATTGACCACATCATCGTCAATTGATGGTTTTGTCTGACCGATGTTGCTGTCGTCCGCAAATTCCAAACAGGATCGGACCACAGTCTTCTTCATGCAAAATTCTACTTCATGCAATGGGAGAAAAGGCTGCAAAGTTTAAGAAGAGAACTCCCAGAATGACCACCAACTGGGAACTCTTTGGCACCATTGCAGCAACATGGGAAGATACCATCATTGACGACATCAATGAAAAAATACAACCGACTGGTTCAGCACCTCCATGATTGTGCGAAGAATGCCGGAGAGAGAGAAAGACACAAAAGGATGCCTGTCTTCAGAAACTCTCCGAGCTCATTCGCCAATGTGGCAAGGACCGAGCCTCAGGTGACCAAATGCTAATGTCCAAGCTTGCAAAGCGGTGCATAGAAGCGATAAAGGAAGACCTCAAAGAGAGAAGAGCAGAAATACTGGAAGATGCAGCAGAAGCCGGAAAAGTATTCACACTGCCCGCCTGTCCTTCACCAACTATAAGACCAAGATGACTGCCCTCCGACGCCCTGATGGATCTATCACATCTTCCAGGAAGGCAATGGAGAAAGATTATCCGTGACTTCTACTCAGATCTCTTTGATAGCTATGTCCACCTGCCCACATACCAAATTCCACTGAATGGATATGCCATTTCCAACGTTCTCCCTTCTGAAATCCGACATGCCATATTATTGGTAAAGAAGGGAACAGCACCAGGCCCAGACAAAGTCATACCCGAACACCTGAAGAATCTGCCATCACTACTCATCAATACACTAGCTTGGCTCTTCACACGCTACCTGTCTGAATGCAAGGTGCCCTCCCAATGGAAAACCAGCAGGACAGTTCTACTGTTCAAGAAGGGGAGACATTCACGACATTGGCAACTATCGCCCCATCTGCCTGTTTTCCGTCATCAACAAGCTGTTCACTAGAGTCATCCTGAACAGGATTGGCAGAACATTAGATGAAGGACAACCATGCGAGCAAGCAGGCTTCAGGAAAGGATTCAGCACAATCGACCATATCCACACAGTAACCAAGCTCATTGAGGTTTGTAGGGAGTACAAGATGCCGCTCTGTCTCACGTTCATTGATTTAAAAGAAAGCCTTTGATTCTGTGGAGACTGAAGTGGTCATCGAAGCCCTAGCCAAACAGGGCATTCAAACCCAATACATCAAGATCCTCCGTGAGCTGTATTACGAATTCACCATCAGGATCTCACCATTCTACAAGGAAGTGATCATTGATGTCAAAAGAGGGGTTCAACAGGGTAATACCATTTCACCAAAACTCTTCAGCGCCACCCTCGAGAACATTATGAGACAATTAGAATGGGAAGGAATGGGAGTGAAGATAAATGGTCGGCAACTACACCACCTCCGCTTCGCTGATGACATCATTCTAATAACACCAAACATTAGCCAAGCGGCACAAATGCTGGCTGACTTCGACCAAGAATGTGGAAAGATAAGTCTACAGCTGAATCTAAAGAAAACTATGTTTATGAAAAATGAACTAGTTCCAGAGGCCCCATTCACTCTCTGAAGTGAACAGTCATCTCTGAATGCAGCAGTTATGTGTACCTAGGTCGAGAAATCAATATGATGAACGACCTAAAACCTGAGCTGCGCAGGAGGAAGAGAGTGGTATGGAATGCCTACAAAAGCATGGAAGAAATAGCTAAAGGACAAAGGACCTCCGGCTCTGGCCACATCTCTTTGACTCCACCATTCTCCCTGCATTAACATACGCCTCAGAGACCTGGGCCATACGAAAGCAGGATGAGAATGCTATTCGGGTTTCCCAGAGAGGAATCTAAAGAGCTATGCTTGGAATATCATGGTTCACTCAAGTGAGAGAAGGAATCCGGAGTTCCAACCTCCATCGATATTCCAGAATCAGGGACGCTGTCTCATTTGCCAAGGCATCGAAAATCAGATGGGCTGGACATGTAATGCAATTTGGAGACAACCGCTAGACTAGAGCTGTTACCAACTGGATCCCACGGGATGTCAAAAAAATCACGTGGCCGCCCACCTACAAGATGGTCAGACTTCTTTGTCAAGACCCTGAAGGAGTGGTTTGAGGTTCTGCATATTCGTGAAGCAACCAGATGCCATTGGGCTACATTGGCACGTGATAGGGTCCAATGGAAATGTTACTGGCACCCGCTCGAGCAAGTCAATAAATAATGGGATTCAAGTGATCAAGTGAAGTGATCATATTCCTGAAGCAACCAGATGCCATTGGGCTACACTGGCACATGATAGAGGTCAAATGGAAATGTTACTGGCACCCGCTCGAAAGCAAATCGATGAATAGCGGGATGTCAAGTGATCAAAGTGAAATCCTGCAAGAAAGAAGCATCCATTCAGCCCAGAGTCTCCCCACTGAACCTCCCAACCCCAGATAGAAGATATAAAGGGAAGGAAGATCTCTGGGTCACAGAACACTCCCTGACCCCCCCCCCTCCACCGGGAGGAGGGAGAAACTCAGGGCCTTGAATCAGAAAAGATGAACCCAAGGGGGAGTGATAGTACAGTGGGAGGGAACTTGTGTTGCAAATGACTGGAGTTTGATCTCCAGCCCCTGAGCATGTCCAGGAGTGATTACTGAGTGGGAAGCCAGGAGAAGCCTTCAGCACCATTGGGTGGCAAAGCATCACCCCCTTCTCTGCAATCAACAGCTGCCAGAACCTTTTGAGGCTCCTCACACAGCCCCTCAAAGTGGAATGATTTGAATCAGCACTCAAATATCCATTAGCAATGAAGCATGGCACCCTCTCGGACCCCCCAACATTTCCTTATCAATTACAAGAATTCCTTATAAATTACAAGCATTTTTCCAAATGCTTGGAAAATTTTTTCTTTTTGGTCTCCCAGAGAGGAATCTAAAGAGCTATGCTTGGAATATCACGGTTCACTCAAGTGAGAGAAGGAACGGAGTTCCGACCTCCATTGATATTTCTTTTTGTTTTTTTTTTTTGGTCATACCCAGTGATGCTCAGGGGTTATTCCTGGCTCTGCACTCAGGAATTACTCCTGGTGGTGCTCGGGGGATCATATGGGATGCCGGGGATCAAACCCAGGTCGGCTGCATGCAAGGCAAACTCCCTACCCATGGGACTATAGCCCCGATCCCTAAAAAATTTTTCAAGCACCACTTTTTTTTCCCCTTTGGCCACAACTGGTGATATTCAGGGGGTTGCTCCTGGCTCTGCATTCAGGGATCACCTCTGGTGGTGCTCAGGGGACCATATGGGATGCTGGGGATAGAACCTGGGTTGGGTGCATGACACCTTCCCAGCTAGACTATTGCTCCTGCCAGCACCTTTTTTTTTTTTGGGAGTTCCCCAGGCCTGTCGCATCGCTGGTCCCCGCTGACCTTCAGACAAGTCAGCTCCAGAAATGTGAAAATGTGAGACTCAAAAAGGAAAGAAAGAAAAAAAGGAGGAGGTTAGCATGGAGGAAACCGAATATTTTATTTTTATTTCTGTCATCCAACTGGGACTATGGCTTGAGGTTTTGTGTGTGTGTGTGTGTGTGTGTGTGTGTGTGTGTGTGTGTGCTTTCCTTTGGGGTCTATGTTCTCTGGGTACCAGAATTTTGATTATAGCTGTCAGCCAGAGTTCAGCCCGGTTCAGGAGCTATTTTTAACGGAGCTGAAGGGTAACTTTTACTGAGCCAAAGGAAGATTCTTTTCCCACAAAAGGGCATGAAAGACCCAAGCTGCTTCCTTTTGAGGTGGAGGGGCCTGGCTACAAGGGTTGCCCCCTAATGGATGTGAAGTAAAGATTCTTTACTTCTTTTGTTTGGGGCTCACATTTGACAGTGCTCAGGGCTACTCCCAATTCTGTGCTCAGGGAACTAGGTGGTGCCAAGGACCAAACCTGGGCCTTCTGCCTGCAGTCTGCACTCAGCTTGTTGAACTTCTCTCTCCAGCGAGGCATGGGGATACTCACTCCAGGCAAAGTCAAATGGTGTGGCTCGAAAACAAACAAAGAAAAATATTGTGTGCATCATTCACTGCTGCAATGACCATGAGGACCTGAAGCTAGGAGTTTGGAATCACGTTGGGTTTGGAATAGCAATGGAGCTTTGGTCATGGAATGTCTGGGTCACTTTATGACTAGCAGTGGATCCTGGGAGGGACAGAGTCCAGGGAGAAAGCTGAAAGGTAGGAAGAAATTACGATTATTTTGCTCAAGGAATGTAGCCGTGGCGAGGCTGTGTTTGAGCTGGGGCCTGCCACTGGAAATAAATCCAAGAGCAAATTGATGAACAACGGGAAGACAAGTGACACAAGTGAAGTGATTAGGTTTATGCATAAAACACCCCTTTATGTATTTATGATGATTGTTTGTTCCTTCATTGTGTAAGAGGTACAGCACTTACATTGCACACAGCCAAGCCTGGTGTGACTCCCCCATCACCACCCAAGATTCCCTGAGTACCCCCTGCTGATTACAGAGCCAGGAACAACCCCTGCATACCCCACCAGTCCTGAATTTACCTTTCCTGTTTTTATTGATTTTATTGATTCCTCCACCCAACAGCAGTCTTTTTCAAGTCCAGTCAGGTATGCCTGATCCAGAGACTCACATACATGGGGCAGAGCTGCTACCGGCTTTCCCTGCCCAGCTGACCACAAGGCGCCCGGCAGGGATTGCGGGTTCTAGCCCTGGCACGCCACCCCAGAAGAGCCTTGCAAGAAGCCAGAGGACTCCCCACACCATGAGGGGAGCCATTTTCTACATCCGGACTCCCCCACTCGTCAGAGCTCCACCCAGCAGAATAGCTAATCGCAAGCCCGGATGGCGTGGCGCAAAAGTGGTTCATCACAAGACGAGAGGCAACTACAAGAGTATCCCACCAGCATGGCAGAGCCTGGCAAGCTACCCATGTCATATTTGATATGCCAAATACCAGTAACAATTATAGACCTCATTCCCATGACCTGATGGAATGGTTTGAGGCTCTTTATATTCCTGGAGCAAGCAGATACCCTTGGGCTACACTAACATGTGACAGGACATATGGGTATGTTACTGGTGCCCGCTCAAGCAAATTGATGAACAACGGAGTGATACAAGTGATTCCTCCCCTTTCCTTCTTCCTGTGGATGTTGCAATGGCCCAGGTCACACACCTCCTCACTCATGGTGCTCAGACATCTAGTGGTACTCACTGGGGGCTGTAAATCCAGTGACAGTGCTCCCACACTTCTCCAAAGTGCTCAGAAGGGCTGTGCCCTCCTTTCATGGTGGTGCTAGCATGTGTGTTCATTGGGGGTTGCGCCTTGTTTTGGTAGCTGGGCTTGCCTCCACCTCCCTTTAGGGTGGCTGGGAATGACTCATGGCATGGGTATGATGGGGAGCCACCAGACATCAAGAATAGATCCTATGTGGCAATTGTGGGTGGCACAGGGGATCCAACTCGAGGCCTCACACTAGCAAGACAAGCGCCTTAGCTCCCCCTCTCCCTGCCCTCTCCCAGCCGCTTGGTTCATTCACCTTATTTCTTTTTGATCATGCACTGCATGGGTTGGCATGCATGGGCACCAGCTCATCAGGTTCCCGCTGGCACACATACACACTGCATGTGATTCTTCTGACACAGTCTGCTGAGCGCTGCCCCGGCACATGTCTAAGTAGGGCAGACATTTACCACCCCCCAACCCACCAGCATGGATCACTCAGCACAGGAGCAGGTGAGCACATCTGTCTCTCAGACCGTGAGTGTCCCATGTAGTATAGGACGAGGTGGAGGGGTTGCTTTCTTTGGTGGCTGTTCTGCTGTGATTATGCAGGACACATGCAGTGGCTTCAAGCAGCCACCATCAGAGGCGTTTCTGAGCTCTCAGTTCTGTGGGCTCTGAGGCTGTGGGAACAGAGGGAGGTTTGTTTGCCCTCGAGGTGTTTCCAGTTACCACTGGTGTGTGTGTGTGTGTGTGTGTGTGTGTGTGTGTGTGTGTGTGTGTGTGCGTGTGTGTATGTTTTGGGTCACACCCTGCGATGCTCATGGCTTACTCCTGGCTCTGCACTCAGGAATACTCCTGGTGCTGCTCAGAGGACCCTATGGGATGTCGGGGATTGAACCCAGGTCAGCCGCATGTAAACAAATGCCTTCCCTGCTCTGCTATCACCATGGCCCCAGTTACTGCTGCTGTTATCTCTCTTGGATCTTCTCCATGCTGGAAGGGGTCAGGACCCCAAGTCAAGCCAAACCCCATGAAAGCCTAGTGAGCATGGCTAGGAGATCTGGGGTACTCTCTGTGCCTTCTCTGATTGGAGCCTTTTTCTTTTTTTCATTTTATTTATTTATTTATTTATTTTTCCCCAAATTTTATTACACCATTTTAGACATACAATTGAAAGATGCTCATGTAGAGTTTTGGTTCTACAGTGTTCCAACACCCATCCCTCCACCCAAACCCATCTCCCATCACCAATGTCCCCACCTCCCTCCCCCCCCCACACCTCAACTACTTGGCGGGTTCTGTATGTCTTTTCTCTCCTCTCTATCTCTCCCTCCGCCAAACTTTCCCTCCACATCGTAGAATGCAGTGCATTAAGGACATTACTGTTTCCACTATTTTGATGGACCACGTGGCGCAAGTGGCCGCGTGACCTGAGCTCGAACTGGTTTTTCTCTGTTAATCTGGTCATGAGGTAGTATCCCAGCGTCTGGACAGCGAAGGTGGTGGCTAGTGTGGTGGGAGGAGTCTCATCCGGCTGCTTCTGGGACCCCCAGAGGTGATGGGCCCACTCCCAAAACCCATCTGTCCTCCTGGGAGCCCCATGGTCAGCTTAGCCTGGGGAAGCGGAGTTCCAGCTTCCCCAGGCTTGTCCGAGGTCCGCATGCTATGGCTGGTGGCCCCAGGGCAGCTCCTGGGCGGGAGCCACCAGGCTCGACAAAATGGAGGGGGAATGGCCGACCTCTGACTGATTGGAGCCTTTTGATCAACTTGTTCTTTTTTGATGGTTCACACCTGGCGATGCTCAGGCGTTACTCCTGGCTCTTTGGTCAGGAATTACTCCTGGTGGTGCTTGGGGGACCGTATGGGATGCCCGGGGGATGGAAGCCAGGTTGGCTGCATGCAAGGCAAAAAGCCCTACCAGCTGTGCTATCGCTCTGGCCCCGGATTCAACTTTTTATGCGATCTTGTATGCAATGATGCAGGACAAGGGTTTCCACACCCTGTTTAGCTCTATGACAGGGGTTGAAGATCATGCGATCACTGAGATCTCAGAGAGAAAAGGAAAAAACAACAAAGCCGTGTCTGCATGCATGCATACATGTGTGTGTGTGTGTGTGTGTGTGTGTGTTTTTTCCTTTGTATCCAATTCTATATGACTACATGGGTAGAGGTTTAAGGAGTCTGTGGGAATCCTTCATTTGAAATCATGTCCTTTGAAGCTTTAAGATTATTTTAATAAATTTTTTCTTTGTATTGGTGGTGGGAATATGCAAACAAAAACTTTTTTTTGTTTGTATTAGTGGAGCGATGGGTGCTGGAACACTGTAGGACTGAAACTCAATCATGAACAGCTTTGTAATTTTATATCTCATGGTGTTATAATAAATAAAATAATTTTTTGTTTGTTTGTTTTTGGGACCACACCCAGTGGTGCTCAGGGCTTACTCCTGGCTCTGCATGCAGGGCTCACCCCTGGAGGCTCGGGGCATCATATGGGATGCCATGGATGGAACCAGGTTGGCTGCATGCAAGGCAAACATCCTCCCCACTGAACTATCGGTCTGGCCCAAGGTTATCTTTATGAAAAGAAAAATTGTGATGAGAGAAGAAAACTGTTTTGAGTGCTTCTTATCTGGAAAAATGATCCATGGTTTGTTCCGTGCTTGCTACCTGGGAATTTCATATACTTACCTGGCACTTCATACATTTAAAAGATTTATTCTGAGGTGACACTAAATACTGTCAAGGACAGAGAAATGCAAGTACTGGCCCTCCATGAGCAAAGCCATTTCCACAGGGAAATTAGACCTTTGGGCAAAGAGCTGGCACCAAGCTCATTCCCAGAACTGCATTTGATAAATGAACTGTCATGACAGGTGAATAAATTAATATTCTTATTCAAGAAAAAGAAATGAACCATCCTGAGGCAGAGAAGGGCTGACCAAGGTTTCAGAAGAAATATGCACCACACACATCGGTTTTCTCAGACGTCAGTTTTCTCAGAGAGTCTGGAATTTATTCAGCTGCCAGTACCTGTTTTGCCATTTATTTTTATTTTATTTTTATTTTTTGATTTTGGGTCACAGCCAGTGATGCTTGGGGGGTTATTCCTGGCTCTTCACTCAGTGATTACTCTTGGTGGTACTTGGGGACCATCACTGTCTTCCCGTTCATCATCGATTTACTCGAGCAGGCCCCAGTAACATCTCCATATGTCCTGTCTCATGCTACTAGAGCCCAAGGGCATCTGATGCTCCAGGAACATAAAGAGTCTCAATCCATTCCGGAATGAGGTCTATAATTGTTACTGGTATTTGGCATATATATCAAATACAACACGGGTAGCTTGCAAGGCTCTGCCGTGCAGGTAGCATACTCTTGTAATCATCTCTAAGTCCAGTATTTATTGATGAACCGTGCGGCTGCAAGCGGCTGCGTGGGCTAGGCTGTGATAGACTGGTCTGCTGGGTGGAGTTCTGACGAGAGAGAGAAGTCCGGATGTGGAAAATGGATGCCCTCATGGAGTGGGGGGGTCGTCTGGCTTGTTGCAAGGCTCTGCTGGGGTGGCGGGCCAGGGCTAGAACCCTGGGGGACCATATGGGATGTTAAGGATTGAACCTGGGTCAGCCACATGCAAGGCAAACATCCTATCTGCTGTACTATTGCTCTGGCCCACATTTTACTATTTAATATCAAAAAGGAGTTGGATTGAGCACCTTAAAAATGGCTGGTGTCACTAGCCACCACCTTCGCTGTCCGGATGCTGGGATACTACCTCACGACCAGATTAACAGAGCAAAACCAGTTTGAGCCCAGGTAGGCGGCTCCCGGAAGCGGAGAATCACTGGGAATTCGTCAGATGGAGTCAGGGGTTGGCCTTTCCCCCTCCATTTTGTCTAGCCTGGTGGCCCCGCCCAGGAGCTGCCCTGGGGCCACCAGCCATAGCATGAAGAGCCTCACAAGTGGCTGGGGAAACTGGAACTCGGCTCGCCCGGGCCCAGCTGACTATGGGGCCCCTGGGAGGACTGATGGGTTTTGGGAGTGGGCCCATCACCTCTGGGGGGTCCCGGAAGCAGCCGGATGAGACTCACCCACCACACTAGCCACCACCTTCACTGTCCGGATGCTGGGATACTACCTCATGACCAGATTAACAGAGCAAAACCAGTTTGAGCCCAGGTCGCCCGGCCGCTTGCAGCCACGCGGTCCATTAAAATAGTGGAAACAGTGATGTCCTTTAATGCACTGCACTCCACGATGTGCAGGAAAGTTTGGCGGGAGGGAGAGATAAAGAGAGGAGAGAAATGACATACAGAACCCGCCAAGTAGTTGAGGTGTGGGAGGGGGAGGGAGGTGGGGACATTGGTGATGGGAGATGGGTTTGGGTGGAGGGATGGGTGTTGGAACACTGTAGAACCTACATGTAGAACTCTAACTCTACATGAGCATCTTTCAATTGTATGTCTAAAATGGTGTAATAAAATCTTGGGGAAAGAAAACGGCTGGTGGGTACCAGAGCGATAGTACAGAGGGTAGGGCATTATAAGTCTTGCATGCGACTGAACCAGGTTCAGCGCCCAGAACCCACAGGACCCCTGGAACCCCACAGAATCCCTGAGCCCCACCAGGAGTGATCACTGAGTGCAGAGTTAGGAGTAATCCCTGAGCACTGCCCCATGTACCCCCAAAAATGAGGGTATGGGCAGGAAATGGGGCTGAAAGAACCAAGAATGGACTTTGATGTGAGATACTCCATAAAATAGCAGTGAGTTTTTGCTAAGAAAATGTCCAGAACCATAATAACTTGAAACAACAGCTACTGGTTAGGTCAGTTGTATGGTGGATAGGGCAATTGTTCCGGTCAGCCTGGGCTTAGAGAACCGTGGCTGGCCATGACTGTATTATCCAATGTGATCTCCCTTCACTTGATGGTTCATTGACTTTTGGTGGGTACAAAGGTGCAAACGAGGTTACATTTTTATTTACAAGTAAGTCAAGGCAGATTTTCTTCCTATGACAGTGACAGACTCCAGGAATACCCATTTCCCAAGGACTTGGCTTTGTTTTAGTTTTGGAGCAACACCCAGTGATGCTCAGGGCTTCCCTCCTGGCTCTGCGCTCAGGAATCACTCCTGGTGGTGCTCGAGGGTCTATATGATGCACTCAGGGATTACACCTGGCAGCGCTTGGGGGACCATATGGGTTGTCGGGGACCAAACCTGGGTGGGCCGCAGCAAGACCAGGGCCCTACCGCTGTACTGTCTTTCCAGTCCTCCCAAGGACTTCTGAAATTTCTGGTCTTTTTGCTTTTGTTTTTCTTCATTAGTCAGTCACTTATTTGGATAAACCTAGAGTTGGTGAGGGAGAAGGATCAAAGGGTTCGAACACAGACAGTGGTGAACAACTCCAAGGCATTATTTATTTCCACCACACTGGGTGATAAACCCCTGGATTGGACAACTGAGCATTTTGTCCAAACTACCAATTTACATCTGATGAGGCAGGAGGCGAGTTCGGCTAACCTGGACAGAGCCTTGTCATCTAAGAGGTGAGGAAATGAACACCCAGACTAGGGATATTGTGGCAGATAGCCACAGAAGAGACCGTCGGATCAGCACCGCTGACCTCTGTCCAGAGGGGGCTGCTTGTAAAGAATCAGGGGGGATTCAGTGGCTTGTCCAGGTAGTGAGCCAGTCTGGGCTGCTCCAACAAAGGGCTCTTTGGCTTTTCATTAGGTCCAACTTCCACTGGTCTCCTCTCACCCTCACATAAATTATCTGCGATGAGTCAGTAAATACATAGAACAAAGGATATTTTTATTTGTTTTGTTTCAGAGCCACACCTGACATTACTCGGGGCTTATTCCTGGCTCCACACTCAGGGGATCACTCCTGGCAGTGTTGGGGACCCTATGTGATGTCAGAGATTGAACCTGGGTCAGCTGGTGCTATACTATACTATAATATAGCAGTGGCGCTATACTATTGCGCTGTTAGTGCAGCCAGGGACCTGGGGGACAGTGGGTAAACTAATCACAGCCTTGAGCATATGAGGACACGTTGCTCTTTGTGTGGTGCTCTTCCAGCCTGTAAGTCATTTCAAGCCTATGTGATGTTTCGGGCATGATTTTTCCTGCATAGCCTAAGGCTTCCCAGGCAGCACCCTAAGAGGACACGGCCCTCTTAGGGTGACTTCTCCCACATGAAATGACTTGCCTAGAGAGACAGAGCTAAGAGCCACTTGCTGTGTGTTCATGGAACCATGTTGGCTAAAAAGGAAAGAATTCAGTTCACCCTTGACTATACCAGCTCCGGAGATGAGGTGAGCAGAGAGACCAGAGTGATGATGATCCAGCGGGAAGGGCACTCACCTTGCACGCCACTGACCCAGGTTTGGTCCCTGGCATCCAGTCCCTGACCCTGCCAGGAATGATCCCTGAGCTAGGAGTAAGCCCTGAGCATCACTGGGTGTGGCCCCCAAACAAACAAAAGGTGAGCCAAGAAGAAGAAAGGTCCAATCACTGTTGGTTTCTTTTTAATCTTTTTGGGTTATGCCCAGCAATGTTCAGGGTTATTCCTGGCTCTTTGCTCAGGAATTACACCTGGTGGTGCTGGGGGACCATATGGGATGCCGGGGTTTGAACCCAGGTAAGCTGCATACAAGGCAAATGCCCTCCCTGGTATACTATCTCTGGACCCCCAACCACTGTTGGGAGCTGAGTTTAGCTACATCCAGCAGAGGATATGAATGTGTATGGGGGAGAGGCAGGCAGGGGTTGATACACTCAGGCGCAGGGACAAGAACCTCCCAAAGGGAGGCAGTCCACTGGGAGAGGCCAAGGAGGAGGGTCATGTTCCATCATAAGGAGACAAACCACAGCTCAGAGGGGGTGAGCGGCTGTTCTCTGATGTCTAAACAGGTCTACATTCAAAGTGGAATTTGTACATAGAATTACCTGCTTAGCGAGAGGCTTTGAACCTGATCTTCCCCCCCCATCCCGCACCCACACACACTCCGCACCCTCCCCGAATCTATGACCTGTTGGAAATGAAGGGGGAGGGGGAATGGGGCTGTCTGGGGACCATTGGAGTGTTCCAGTAGCAGGAACTGAGTGAGCGCAGAATTCCTGGATAGGCCTTTAAAAAAATTCTCTTCTCAGGGCCGGAGGCGATAGTCCAGCGGGTAGGGCGTTTGCCTTGCATGCAGCTGAGCCAGGTTCGATCCCTGGCATCCCATATGGCCCCTGAGCACTGCCAGGGAGTAATTCTTGAGTTCAGAGCCAGGAGTAACCCCTAAGCATCGCTGGGTGTGACCCAAAAAAGCAAAAACAAACAAACAAACAAACAAATAAATAAATAAATAAAGAAGATTAAAAAATTCTCTTCTCTAGAAAAGCCTTCAGAGGGATTTGCAAGTTTTCAGCTGTGTGAGCGTGTGTGGTTGCATGCGTGTGTGTGTGTGTGTGTGTGTGTGTGTTTGCACACATGCTGTCATGGGCCATGTGTTCTCGAAGGACTGCATGCTTGCAGGTGGACGATGAACTCTCCCTCTCCCTCCTTCTTTTATCTCCTCCCTCCTGCTCCTCTCTCTCTCTCTCTTTCTCTCTCTCTCTCTCTCTCTCTCTCTCTCTCTCTCTGTCCTCTCTCTTTCCCTCTCTCCTCTCTATCTCCCCCTCACACTGTCTCTCTCTCATTTTCTCCATCATCTCTGTCAGGCTCTTCGTTCTCTGTCCCCTCTCCATAGAATCCCTCAGTTTAGCCCCTTTGGCTCTTGTTTGTTTTTGAGCCACACCCAGCGATGCTCAGGGTTTACTCCTGGCTCTGCACTCAGGGATCACTCCTGGATGTTTTGGGAAACCATATTGGGTGCCTGGGATCAAACCTGGGTCAGTGCGCGCAAGGCAAGTGCACCCCTTTCCATCCCCCCGCCGCCTCTTGCTCTGCTTGTCCCTCTGCTCTCCATGAAGCTCCCAGAGCCCTGTCTGGGAATTGGCTCTGAATTCCCACCTCCCCTCCCTCTCCTGCCTTGGGGGTTATACCAATCCCAAACCCAACCAGGAGAGGGATTTTTTGTTTTATTTTTTGGCTTTTTGGATCACAGACACCTGGTGATGCTCAGGGCTTATACCTGACTGCACTTAGGAATCACTCCTGGTGGTGCTCAGGTGACCATGTGGGATGCTGGGGACCAAACTCGGGCCAGCTATGTAAGGTAAGTGCTCTCCCCACTGTATTATTGCTCCAGTCCAACCAGGAGAGGTTTTTGTTTTGTTTTTATGATTTTTTGGGCATTACCTAGCGGTGCTCCTGACTCTGCACCCAGGAATCACTCCTGGAGGTGCTTGGGTGGGGGACCATATGGGATGCTGGGAATCGAATCTACATTGGCCACATGCAAGGCAAGTGCCCACCCTTCTGTACTATGGCTGTGGCCTAACCAGGAGAGGTTTACTTGACCAGGAGAGGGTTTACAGACCAGCCCAAGGCTGCTCTGCCTTCTTGGTAGAGATACTACTAGAACATTCCTGACTTCCTCCCACCATCCTCTCCCTTTGAACCAGCTCCCCCACGCACTGTTCTTCACTGTGTCCTCTCAATCCTTGTCTTCTGTGGCGTTTTCTGCCTCCCCTGGGGCCTGATGCCTGCCCAGAGAATGCTTGTTTGATTCTGTGCTTGGTAGTTTCTCGAGACTCAGCTTTCTTCTTGGTGCGGCCAACACTTTTTCACTGAAGGCTTTTTACAATCGGGTGTGATGCTCTTTCTTGCTACATCCTCCTGGGGAGTTCCTATCCCTCCCTCATAGCTGCTGCTGCCCCCTGGGAAAGAACCCCAGGCATACCAGGGCCCTTGCAAACCTCAGCCTCTCCTGCCCACTTTGCTCCATCGACCAGGATCCCCAGGCAAAGCTCAAATGAGGCCTCCTCCCAGGGCTCATGTATGATTCTATCCATGCTTGAGATCTCCTGGGCCATTTCCTGCCCGCTCCTCGCACCATGCATTTGACTCACTCATTGGAATCTCCATTTTTTGGGCTCTCCAGGGCCCAGATCTTTTTGCCACCCGAGCATCCACACCAAGGCTGCTAGAGGGTCTTCAACCAATTGTGCCGGTTGTGTTGAATTGGGTGCTGGCCCTCTGGTCCTGAGCAGGTGCTGGCCCTGATGAAACATCTGCGCGCTGTACTAGCTGGGAGCTGTGAAGGACAATTCCTGAGCATCTGGAGCTGTTTAAACCCCCATATGCCCAATACGCCCCTTTTCCTACTCTGCCCTCATCTGAGACCTTTTCCCTTCATCCATCTCCTGCTTGAGGGTCCCCATTGTCCTTTTCCTTGGGTCCCCACTTCTTCTGCTCATGCATTTCCCACTCTGTCTCCTTCTTGGGCCATGGGTGCAGATAGGACCAGTCAACAGATAGTAGTCCCAAGCCATGTTGATTCTAGAATGAGAGGCTCAAGGTTGTCCCTTGGAGCAGGTGCAGCGCCAGGCTCTGCTGAGCTGTCCAGGGTTGGCTCTGGAGCACCCAATTGAACCTATCCAGACAACACACCCCTATTCAGCTCCATGCCACCCCATTTCCCCTTCACAGGCTGGGCAGCTGGCCAAGGGGCATGTGGACCTGCCTGGACAGGTGTGCAGCAGTGAATGGAATAGCAAATGCTTCTTTCACGCCTCATTTTCATCTCTGATGAGGGTGAGTGGGAGCCAGGCTGGATGGGATTTGCCTTGTCATTGCCCAATGCCAGGCCAAGAGGCCTCATTCAGGAGTGAGGGAGAGTGGTGGTGGACAGGCCAGCAGGAAAGGGCATAATCTTGTCCCCACCCCATCCGCGGCAGGGCAAGCCACCCGAACTGCTATTTCCCAGTTTTGTGTTCTCTTCCCTAGACCCAGTAGCCTGCATCTCCTCCATCTGTGCTGGGTACCCCGGGGTTTTCCTGGTTGAGGGTCCCGTGTACCCTCTAACTCTCCTTGAATTCCCTGGTGGCCGGGAGGCAGCTGCCAGGGCAGGAGCTCCTCGCAGACGGTGCCATCCTGCAGGCTGCGTGGCGCTGAGTCTCATCTGTCACAGTACCCCCTCCCCCCCCTGCCTCCCGCCCCTCCCCCTTGCAGCTCGCTGCTCTGTTCAGCTCTTTCCCTGTCTGTGTGTGAGGATGCAAAACCGGCAGGGGGAACCGGAGCTGGCTGGAGCCTCGCCTTGGCATAACCCTGCTAATGGGGCTCTGAGGCAGGCCGAGTGGCACCTCCACCGGATGCCAGGAGGGAGGCTGCTGTGTCCCTCGGGGCCTCCTGGAGCTATGCCCAGCTGGGGCCCATGCCAGCCGCACCTTTCCAGCCACGGTGCCCACCGCCACGCAGGTAGGAGAGGATAGATTTTCTCTGCAGACTGGGCAGGGTGGGGATGAGGGAAGCTTGACCTGCGTGTCTCCTGGGTCCTACTGCATGGGCACAGAGCAGCTGAGACCAGACAAGGCTTTGCCCAGGTGGTACCTTCCCCTTCCTACTGTAACAGGGGCCAGACTCAAAGCGGCACATTCCAGCTCTGTCTCCTGGACCCTCTCTCTGCACCCACAGACTCGCTTTCTGGTCTCAAAGGAAGGTGCCTGTCCGTCTCCAATGCTGCCGGGGCTCCGAGCGGATTGAAGCAACTGCCAGCTTCATTCATGTCTTTTTCCTGCTGTTGTTGTTGGCATGGCAGTCTGGCTGTGCCTGGGGCTTGTCCCTTTCCAGGCAGCTCGTGGGTCCCTGCAAGGCAGGTGTCTTACTTGGGAGACAGAGGGCCGACAGTCGCAGTGAGCTGCAGGGAGCCTGAAATCTCATAAGCTACCCCTATTTTTCTTGAGGTGATTTTCCTCCTTGGGTTCTGATATTGCAGTGGTTGGCGGGCACCGGGAGATGCCTGATAGACAGGGTTCTGAGGACGGAGTCCCTCCCCAGATTATCACAGGCAGGTCCCCAGCAGGGTGCCCCATTTCTGGTTTTGCAACGGTTCTCTCGGGATTCCGTTCTGAAGGATGATGCCGAAGAGCACTCCGCGTGACTATGTTTGCTCAGCTTCCTGGGATCTCAGCTTGTTCTTAAGCTGAGCCTGATGGGGGAAGAAGGTGTGTTTTGTTGATGATTTGAGATTGTGTGGAAATAGACTTGCTTCTCTTTTGGGAGCAGCGTGCCACAATCAGGACTCTGTGACAAATTTGATGGCCTTGGGGTTCAGTGGTCACCTCCAGGGGTGAGGCAGGAGGACATCAGCTGACTTCAGGGAAGTCTAAGGAGTGACTTTGGGGGTATGGAGGAAGAGAATCTTATTACCTTCTCCACATTGCTGTCACTCCATAACAACCCTTTCACTGTACCCCAACATCCTGGCTGTTGAGTCGCAGGAGATCCTAATCTTGGGGTGTCCTTGGTCTTACCAAACAAGAATGAAAACCTTCAGCTGGGGTTGTAGTTGGATGCTTAGTAACTTTAGACTTGAAGAAACGCCATCATTTTCTTGGTGGAAGTGCTGGAACGTCAGGGGAGGGAGCTCCTGTGGGTTCCTGGCAAAGGGCCAGCATTTAAGTGTTCAGTGTTGTAGCTTTGTGTTAGTGGCAGACATCAGCTGGGTGGAACCCAGCCACTCGAACTCTGTCAGTCCTTAAACTGTTGTGCTAGAGGTTCAGTTCCTAGAGGTTTCCTGGAAGTTGAAGGAGGCAAATGAGGGGGCATGTGAGAAGCTGCCCTGGGTATGAGGATCACGGTGGCGGACATGCAAAAGCGGTGGCAAATTTCCTCATTGTTTTTGTTGAATTCAACTCCTAAAGCTAAAGTTTCTCTCCTGGTGCCAAAGGAATTCATAGTCTTGGTTCTCTGCTCAGTGTCCATTAATGCCAGGCTGTCCTCTGGGGACAGAAGTGGCAGTGTGAGCTCTAATGTCAGCAAGATACCTTTGGAGAAGATGAAGGTTGGAAAATATACGGCTTCCTGATGTCCAGTGCCCACAATAGTATTTCCTAGGGCCCTTTGCTTGGGGCTACTGAATTGCCTTCATTTTGGCATCTGTAAAATGGGAACAAGAGTAAAGGGCACCTCAGACTTCCAAAGAAAGATTGTGGTTACAACTGAGAAGAGAAATAATATTGGGACCTGACCAATTGGGAGGTGGTTTGTTTGTTTGTTTGTTTGGCTCAGTGATTAGGGAACCATATAGTGTCAGGGATCAAAGCTGGGTTAGGTACATGCAAGGCTTGTACCCCTAACCACTGCACTACTTCCGTTCCCTGGATTTTCAATAAAGCTAGAAAACTTTGTCTTTGGCTGATGAAACTGAAGGGAAGGATCATGGACCCTTTTGTGGTTTAAGCTAATGATCCTGACAACCAAATGGTGCTAACTTTAGGGAAGGTCAACTAGATATCCAAGATGAGGACCTCCTCCCTCCTCCCATCTCCCACTCACCCGCCAACAGAAACCAGACCTGTGGTTCTCTGGGATGGATGGAGAGAAGGAAGTTTGAAACCTAGGGAAGGAGAAGCAATTAGGATCTGGGACAAGAGAGAATGGTTGTTTCTAATGACTACCTATTTCCGGTTGAGGTAATGGCTGGCTGGGCCAGAAATAGTCAGGGGTTCCAGAGGAATGCATGGAGTTCGTTTATAGGTGGTTCGAGGGGGAGCATAAAGTGGGTCAGGGAATGGAGGAAGGGCGCTGTGCTCAATTTGCAGATCTACTTGTGTTTTCGATGCCTGAGGGATGTCTGGAGGGGGTTGCTTGGGCTCCACGAATTCACCTGGTCAGTAAGTAGAAGGGTCAGAGTTGGAGCAAAATGGGAGCATGATTAGAAGTGGCCAGTCTCAAAACCAGAGTGCTAGGATAGCCGAGGAGAGTGCTGACCTTGCATGCAGTCAACTTGGATTCAACCCCTGGCACCACATAGGGTTCCCCCGAGCACTGCCAGGCGTGATCCCTGGGTGCAGAACGAGGAGTCAGCCCTGAGCACTGCCAGGTGTGGCCCACATAAAGAAATGGTCAGCGTACCTGAGGTAGTTAGGAAGTGACCCAAAGACATCGAAGAAAGGATGAGCAGTGAGTGAAGAATGGGAGCAGGAGACACTGGCTTGGAGGGGAGGGGAGAAAAGGGCCCCAGGCGAGAGAACTTGGGAGAGGGTAAGACCTCTTTGGGTGAAGCGGTAGAGAAGCTCCAAGTAAATGAGCATCCCAGAAAACAAGCCCAAAGACTAGGATCACTGGGACGTCAGGCCATTAGATCAGGGTTACTCAACTGAAGGGCATGTGGGTACTGTGAGTCCCCAGGATATTCCAAAGGGGGCCACAGGAGAAAACCACATAAATCAGAGGTGTGGCATGGGCTAGAGGGGCACCTGGCAAAATCTGGGGCCACAGAGAGGAACAAAGTTTGGAAAAGCAGCGGCACAGTCAATGAAGGGTGAGAGCACAGCGTCAGAGCCTTGGAGCACTGGGTCTCAGTATAGAGGCTGTTTGGCCAGGGATGGGGTGAGGAAGGAAGCTGGATTGTGAAGGAAGTGGGGAGAAAGGAGATTCTTTCCAGCAACTTGACTCACCCCAGGAGGCAGGCCCTCAGGAGAATTGTGCTGTAAATGAAAAGAGTATTTTTATATACAAGTGCAAGTGTTATTCTGTATATATATATATATACATATATATACATACATATATATGTATATATATAATTTATATACAGAATAACACGGGCAAGGAGGAGTAGGGAGAGTGAGGGTGATAAAGCAGGGCTGGTGGGAAGGAGGAGCTTGGAGTATCAGCAGGTGAGGGACTATGTGTGAGGTGTGTGTGCAAAGGATTGTGTGTGAGGGATTGCATGTGAAGGATTGTGTGTGAGGGATTGTGTGTGAAGAATTGTGTGTGGAAGGAATATATGTAAGGGATTGTGTGTGAGAGGATTGTGTGTATGAAGTATTGTGTGTATGAGGAGTTGAGTGTGAAGGAATGTATGTAAGGGATTGTGTGTATGAGGTATTGTGTGAGGGGTTGTGTGTATGAAGGGTTGTGTATGTGAAAGAATGTATGTAAAGGATTGTGTGTGAGAGGGATTGTGTATATGAGGTATTGTGTGTGTGAGGGGTTGTGTGTGTGAGGGATTGTGTGTGAGGGGTTGTTGGGCCTGTGGGCCAAACATTGCAGACACTGACCCCCCAGAACCCTGAGGACTGCTGAACCTCCTCCCCCACCCACCCAAAGCAGGTGAACTGAGCCGTGAGTGCCTGGAGTGCCTCAGTACCGACACCAGCCCCGATACTCATATCTCCATCCCAATGGTTCGAAGGACTCCTGGAAGCTTCTGGCTGCTATGTAGCTTCAGGGCCTCTCTCTAGCTTCAGGGGCCTCTCTCGGGCCCTTTCAGGGGAGAAAGGAAGCTGCACCCCAATGCCACACTTTCCACATCAGTCAGTGCTCAAATACCTACAGCTGTTGCCTAACGTGGTCCAATTTCAATGCAGAGTGAGCTAAAGAACTGATTCTTTGTTTAGTTGAGCAGCTTTGGAATTTTAAATTTTTATTGTATTTTATTTTATTTAATACAGATGACTGTGTCTGAGAGACTGAACTGATTTCTGATTTTCTTTTGTCTTATTTTTGGGGGCCACAGTCAATTGGTGCTCGGGGTTTCTCCTGACCATCTTTAAGGTCCTCAGGCGACTGTGGGGATGTGGTTCAGGCCTGTTCAGACTCTGTGTTTCTTGATTGCTTGTTTGTTTGGGGCCACACTTGCTCAGGGCTTACTCCTGTTTCTGCTTTCAAGGATCACTCCTAGTGGGGCTCTGGGGACCATATGGGGTGCTAAAGATCGAACCTTGGTTGGCAACATGCAAGGCAAATGCCCTCCTTGCTGTCCGATTGCTCTGGCCCCATGTCTTTTGATTTCAAATCATTAATTATTTTTAGGGGGTCACATGTGACAATGCTCAAGGCTTAACCCTGGCTTTGCACTGAGGAGATACTCCTGGTGGTGCTTGGGTCACCATATGAGGTGCCAGGGATCGAACCCAGGTCAGCTGCATGCAAGGCAAACAACCCTACCTGCTGTACTATCTCTCTGGCCCTTTTGTATTATCTTGGGTACTGGGTGCTGAGCACAGATCATCAATATTCTATTTATTCTGTGCTTCCTCTCTCAACAATCTAGCCAAGAGCTGAGCAGACATTCTGCCCAAGACAGGAAGTGGTCGGACCCATGTTCCTATTTTACAGAGGGGAAAAGTTGCTTCCTCAAGGAACACGAGCTCAACAGCACACATTTCCCATTTGCATTGTGCTGATCCCAAGGCCCCACTCAGTTCTAAGAACAAGCCTACATCATTGTGTCCTTCTTTTCCTCAAGACCCATATGACCCTTCGAGAGCAGAAAATCCTTATGGCCATGCGGGGCAGGAGCGTGGTGCTGTCAAAGCCATGATTCTCATTTTCTAGGTCAGTGGCTACCTCCATGAAACCAGGGATCTTTGGGGGGCATACATTTTCCTGCTGCCAAAAAAAAAAAAAAATTCCCTTCCAAGGAAGCTCAGCGCATCAGCAAATATAATAACAGGGTGTGAGATGTGCTGGCATTTCCCCTTCCCACCGGCTCTGTCATTTTCCTTCTAAGAGCTTTGCAAAATAGGGGCAGGCGTCTTGCAAAGAGACAGAGAAATGTGCAAAGTGCTGGCTGTATGTGAGCCATCAGACTGCCGTGAGGGTCAGTGAGTGTCACCTCGCAGTCTAGGGGGAGGCTCTTGGTTCTCTTTGCAGATCTCACAGTGCCCCCTGAACCCCCCTTGTTCTTCATGAGTGGCTAAGTGGGCTTTCGACAAATGAAGCATCAAACGCTGGAGGGAAATGCAGCTTCAATCGCTTGGCGGAATGCAAGGGGAGGCAGTATTTTGTTGCTGACATGTCGGGCCAAGTGGCCCCTCTCTGTCCCTGTGTCCTTCCAGTTCCCATGGATACTCCCAAATCAATGCCACATATGTTAATTCATTTAATTTTTTTAATTTTTGTTTTTTACGGTTACTAGGAAGCTAATAGTGGAAATGGCTTTGGAAAGAATTGTTGGAACTCTTTACGCGCTGATCGGAATTCAGATCTCCCTGGTGGAATGAGGGGCTCATTAAGGGAGCTTAATGGGGCATTAGCGAGGCGTCTGTTGATTAAATAAACAGGCAGGGGGCATTTCGCAGTAGTCTCTTCCTCCACTGTCTCTTCCTCCACTTTTGTGACTTTTAAAAATGACTCTGGGAGGGTGGGAGTGGGAGAGAGAGTACGTGGTTAGGGTGCTCGCCTTGATCACAGTGCTCCCAGGTTTGACTCCCAGCTCTGCACATACTCTCCCAGGACTTCCCTCCAGCAGTGATCTCTGAGCACAGAGCCCAGAGTAATCCCTGAGCACAGCTGCGCCCCGACCCCCCACCCCAGCCAGTAGTAATCCCTGAGCACAGCTGGGCGCACCCCCACCCCCAAGAATCTTTGAAAAATTGTCTGTCAGACTTGAATTCCCTTTATGTGCAATCTAATAACGTTGGTGTGACACCCTTAAGCCTCCGCTTATACCCCCTGCCCTGCAGCTGTCTGCCGGAGCAGTTTTTGCAAGTGCCTTTGTCTTTAGCGACTATGAACTTGAGTCCTAACCTGCAGACGCCGCCTGGCAGCCGCTGCTCAGATCCCCAGCCCCCACCCACAAGCCCCAAACCACATTCAGCTGACATTTATTCAGGCATGGCTCGCCGAGGGATGTGCAAGCCAGGCGAATCGCTCGCAATGGGAGGGTTGGTTGGCTTTGCGGAGCCCAGTTGTTGGGGGAGGATCAGGGAGGATCAGGATAAACCCCTTGTGCCTGAGCCCTGTGGGGGCTGGCTCAGCAGCAGTGGCTTCTTCTGGCCCTGCAGCAGTGTGGGGAGAAAGACTGCAGCTTGCTGCTGGGTTCTGGGCTTTTCAGAGCCCAGTGCTGGGTGGGCCAAGGGCAGATCCAGCTAAAGAGGGTGAAGTGTTGGACAGAGGGGACAGTCCTCTGTGCTTCTGCATTTGTGTGTACGCTCACATGTGTTCACTTCTAAGGAGGATGGGCAGACATGCGTGTTTCAGTACATGCACAGGAAGTGCTGGTATATGGAAATGCATTGTGCACTCACCTGTGTTGGGAGGGTGCAGGCATGTTATCTGGGTACACGTGCTATGTAGGCACACGTGTGTGTACACATGCAGAGGTGTGCCTAGAGTTGCTACAATTGTGTGCTTGTGCAAGACATACATGTTACATGTGCCCATGTGAACACGGAGGTGTATACCCATGTGCAGGCATGTATACATACACATATACCCAAAACACATGTGTGCATATACTCTGTGGAGAGCTTACATGTGCATGGAAGAATGTGTGTACAAAGACGCACATGTACAAGCACACATTGGCAAGTGACGTGTGCATACATGTGTGCCTGCGTGTGCAGTGAGATGTGAAGCTGAAGAGACATCACAGCTAAAGGAAACACTGGGATGTTGCAATGATGAGGAGGTGCCAAGGCATCCTTAAGGTCATGCAGCTCTGGGGGGACTGTGGGCGCATGGGAGTGAGCGGCAGACTGTGTGGGGCTGGAGCAGGAGGGCGAGGAGGGCCGTGCCCCACCCTAGGAATCTGGCAACCCTTGGTCAGTTGTGGCCAGTGGGTGGGAGGGGATGAGGCTGGAGAATGTTCTAGAACCAATGGCCAAGGTGCAAACCCTAGGTCAGGACCAGGGATAGGACTGGAAATGGGGAGTGCTGGAGCTTTGCATGCAAGAGCCCCAAGTCTAATCTCAGGCACCGCACATTCCCCTGAGCACCACCGGGAGTGACAAAAGCACCTCCCTGGGAATGACCCCGAGCACTGCAGCTGTGCTCCCTCTGACCCCAAAAAGCCAATTCAGTGAGGAAAAAGCAACACAAATCTGTCTGCTTACCTGCCAGAGGAACTGGGACATAATGTGGCCCTGAGTACCTTCAGAGGCCGGCAGTCAGGGAGACTGTCGGGAAAAGGACTTTGATCTGAGGCACTGAAACTGGGGGCTCTAGAGAGTGGGCACTGTCTGACCTGGGGAGATGAAGGGAGCTAGAGAGGATGATCTTAGGAGCACCATCCGGGAGCACAGCTAGGGAGCACAGTCTAGGGAGCATAATGCCAGGAGTGCTCTGGAGAGCACTATCTCAGGAGCATTCTCTCAGCAACAGTGCACAAACAAGAATCCAAGCAGGCCAGTGCCTTCTCATTTGCACTCCGATGCTCACCCCAGATTCCCCTGGAATTCTTCCCTCCTGCCAAACCCACATTATCCCCTGTGAGGGGCCCACTCTAGATAGACCTACACTTCTCTAACCAGAGTGCCAGAAGGAACCCCTTTCTCCCGGATGTTTAGGAAGGTTTTGGCCAATCGAGAAACATGGGGGCCAGTTTTTTTTCTTTTCCCCTTTGGGCCCTCCCAAATGTCTGTCTGCTCACTCGGGACCCTCTGCTCTTGGAATTCTGTGTTTAGAATGTCATCTGTTGCCCTGTCCAGGCTGGGACCAGGGTCAATATTATCAGTTTCCATGGAGGAAGCCTCGCTCTCCCTCCAAGGTGCCTAGCTGAGGGCTCTGCCCTGGGATATGGTGGGGTCCCTGTTAGCATGTTGGGGTGCCCTCCTCTAAGGACCCCATCTTTGCCTAAAAGCTACAGGCAGGGCTGAAGCTGGAAGCGCCCATCAGGCACCAGTTCTGGTGTTTTCCCTTCTGTGTAGTGTGTAATGCCCGAGGGAGTCTTGTAGGCGTGCAGGAAGAAGAGAAGGAAGAGAATTCAAGAGCACGGAGAAGCACCTGGCACTTATTAAATGCTCATTAAACGTAGCCATGTGCATGAAGACACATAGACACATAGCTTAGTTTCCAAAATGCTTTTAAGTGTTTGAGTCACTGGATTCAGATTCAGTTTTCTAGTTAGTCCGGTGGGCAGGGCACTTGCCTTTCACATGGCTGACCCAAGTTTCAATTCCGGCATCTTCTTTGGTTCCCTAAACCCCACCAGGAGTAATTCCCTAAACACAGAGCCAGCCCTGAGTGTGGCCCCAAAACTAAAATTCAAAACAATGAATTCATTGGTTGATGCATGTCCCTGTGGCTTAGGGTCCAGAGTAGCAGGAAAAAAAGGTCAAGACATGAAGGATTTTTTTTGACATTGAAATTCTAACTCCCGACTTCCCTCCTCACTCTTAACAAGGAGATTTCGGACTAGGGGTGTGCAGAGACAAGACTTTCCTTTTATGCCCTCATTGTATGAGCCCTAACTTCCCTTTTCCCAACCGTGGGCATTCTTTTTTTTTGCTTTTTGGGTCACACTCAGCAATGCTCAGGGGGTTACTCCTGGCTCTGCACTCAGGAATTACTCTTGACAGTGCTCAGGGGACCATATGGGATGCTGGGGATAGAACCTGGGTTGGCTGCATGCAAGGCAAATGCCCTACCCGCTGTGCTATCTCTCCAGCCCCAACTGTGGGCATTTTAAAGGGTGACTGTGACTTATGCAGGGGCTGGGGGCAGGGCTGCATCACCGGGCAGCAAGTGCAGGGTTGTGGCACCAGGCTGTGGGCACCCAGATCCTGCACCAGAGACCCCTCCTCAAGAAGGACAGGGCTTGGTGGGAAGTAGCAAGAGACTCTCTTCTTGGAATCATGTTCTGTGCTTGGGGTCTCTTTGCTGCTTCTTCCATGTGACGTCTCTGAAAACAAACCTATTTCCTGATTTGAACATGGGGTGATGGCATTGTTGCCTTCTGTGCCTGGGTGGGGTAGGGGGACCCTGAGGGGCGAGGCACTAGCTTGCTTTCCTCTCTGGAGAAGGAAGCGTTAGCCCAGGACGCAACCACCTTCATTCCATGCCTGTGCTTTCTGGACCAGAGCGATAGTCCAGTGGGGAGGGCACTTGCCTTGTGCACGGTCTGACCAAGTTCAATCCCTGCCTCCCCATAGGGTCCCCAGAGCACCACCAGGAATGATCCTAGCGCAGGGCTAGGAGTCAGCCCTGAGCATGGCCCCAAATCAGAACAACAAAGCTGTTGATTTTTGGTTTTCTGCTGCCTCTTAGTGAATGGTGGTCTCTGGAATCCAGAAGGCCAAGGGGAGGTACCAGCCTGAGAGAGCAGAGAGGACGTAAGGGAGAAAGAGGGCCCTTTCTCACCAGCGGCTTCAGCCAACTTCCAAGGGACTGGAGGCGGGGATCGAGATTCTGGGAAGGCGGGGCCGTGCCACAGAAAGAGTTTATGATTCTGTGGGCCCGGGGTGGGGCCTGACAATGTGTATTTCTAACACGTTCCCAGGTGATGTTGCCACAGCTGGTGGAGCCTAGGGCGCTAGCTGGCAGACAGAGCCCTCTTTCTGACACAGACCTGGGCTGGGTGAAGACCGACGTGGGTAAGGGAGGCTGCGAAGGGCTGGCGCATGCATGCACGTGCGCACACACGCACACACAAACACACCTCGCAGGAGATAAATAAGCAGGGTTCGTGGGTAGAAAGGGCTGAGTGAAGGGAAAAGTCTCACTCATAATACATGCAAGTGGGGAAGTTGCTAGGAGATGGAGGATAGGCGGGGGGAGCCCATTTCCACTGGTGGAAAAATCAGGTGAGCGGCAGGACCCCCCAGTTGGAACGGCACATTTGGGGAGGCAGAGGAGGTGGAAATGTCTCATTAGAAGCTCAGAGTCGGGCTGGGGTGTTGCTGTGAGCGGAGAGGGCGGGGGAGTCCCTACCTATGCTCTTTCTCCCCAAAGTGGGGAGCCGATAGCGGCCGTGGGGGAGGGGCTGCTTTCCTGTTTGGGTGGTTTGTTTGGGAGCAGGGGGTCGAACTGAGATGGATGAACTGCCCCTCGCCCACTCACTCTCTGCATTTATGACATCACATCACACCCAGTAAGTCAGTCCCCCCACACACACACACGTTTCTTGGCTCATTAGGAGGTTTGGTTTGATTCCAAGAGTCAGCCACTGTCTGGGGTGACATCTTTCTGCTCCTTGCTCCAAGCCTCTGCCATGCCTTAGAAGAGGCTCCCCCTGGCACCCTCCACCCTCCAGATTCTGGATTGGTTGTGCCTGTGGGGGGTGCTGGAAAGGGTTAATACCTACCCTTAGGCAGCCTGGGGTGGCTGGGAGAGCTAGGCAGCCTCTCAGCACCGCAGGGAAGCAGGTCCGTGAGGCTGGCAAGGCGGGAGCGGAGATTGCGTGTGGGGGCACCGAGGCTTTGGAATTTGCCCAGCGTGGCCAACGGAGAGCCGCTTCCCTCCGGGCTGCTGGCTGCCCGGCTCTGGGGGATGGAGGGAAATGTGCATGCCTCCATGCGTGTGGGGTGTGTGCGTGTGTGTGTGCGTGTGTGCGCGTGTGTGTGTTCACGCACACCTGTCTTCCCCAGCCAAGGCTCTGCCTGCTAACAAGCGGCATTTCTCATTCCTGGGGAGCCTCCCTGCAGCCGCGCCAGACTGACTGTGCAGAGGGCAGGACACCGTGGATCATGAGCGTTGCCCCCACACGGTAAGCACCGCGCGGGCTGGGGCTGCCTCTTTCCCTCTTTGGTGTGTGGGGGGCAAGACTTGTGGGGGCGTGGGGTGCTAATTGCATGATCCTTGTCTAATTGCCCGGCCTCCCGGCATTGCTGCTGGGGCTCTTCACTTCTTCCTTCTTTAGGAATCTCGGGATTTTTTTTCTCTGTTTTTACCATCATTTCCCCTCCCATTCCTTTGAATATTCCTTTGTACCATTCTGTCTGCTCCAGGCACCTGTAATGAATGTCCTAGTGGATGCGATCCGTCCCTTGACTTTCCTGGGCTCAGAGGAGCCCCAAACTCTGTGCCTTAGAAGTTGGGAGAGTTGGGGAAGAGGGAATACGTGCCCTACGAGGAGGTGAGAGTAGGGACCCTGATGTCCAGGATCTGCGGCCACAGGCAGAGCCCATGCATCTTGGTTCTGAGGGGACCCAGGGAGTGGAGGTTTGGGGACAAAGACATGCACCCCTGAGCTGCCTGGAGACAGGGTGGGTCAGCCATAGGGAGAAGGGCAGCAGGCTGGGGTGCTACCCCTGACCTAGCTCAAGCATTGCCCCCACATCCCTTAAGTTCCACAGAAGGGAGGCACTGGGAACTGTCTCCCTGACGTCTGTCCCACACGCCAGAGAGAAGGTGGTCTGGACCGCCCAGTTAATGATCCCCCAGACTCTGAAGCTGCTAAAGGCTTCCTGAGATTGGAGAGAGTCGGGTTAGGGCTGATGGAGAATCAGTGCCCGGCAGCTGGGGCCTGGGCTGCCCTCTGCCTCCTCTACCCCCGTCCTCAGCATCAAGCCCAGGAATTCTGTTTTGTTGTAGTTTCACAGCGTGTTCTCTGGTGGTTGGATCCGAGGCCACGGGAGAGGCTGGTGGAAAAGTATCCGGCGTGCTCAGGGTCCTCTGCAGGGTGCTGTGTGTGTGAACATGTGTATGTGTGTTTGTGTGTGTATTTATACGCATATGCTTGTATATTTGTGTGTACATGCATGCATATATGTGTATGTGCTGTGTTATGTTGTGCATACATCTAAGTATGTGTATGTGTGTATATGTGTGTATGTGTGTGTTGTGGGGCCCTCTATCAAAGTTAGGTTCCTGCTAAGACGATTCTCTCCTGCTCCTTTTCAGCTCCCCATGGCGCCCCTTTACTCCAGCACGTTTCCTCCTGTGTCATTCTCTCTCTCTTCTGGGGGGTTGGGGCCCCTCTCAGAGCCCCCAGCCTTCCCATTCCTTTCTCCGGCTTCTCCCTGCTTGGTGTCAGGAAGGGGCCTGGGTCAGGCTCTAGGAGGCCTTTGCTGGGGTTTTCTGCCAGCGAGTCAGTCAGTGAGGCAGCTGGGCCTGGCTGACCATCTGTCCTTCCTCCCGCTCACACCCAAAGGCCTGGTCTGCACCCAAAGGCCACCCGCCCCATCAAGGGACAGTACAGTGCCTGCCAGCCCTGTCCCTCCCTATTCACCCAGAGGACAGCAGTTGGGTGGGGGTGCCCATGGACAGGCATGCATCCCTTGTGGCTGACATGGGGACAGGAGACAAACGTGTCCCCTTCCCTTGCTGATCGCCTGAACTTGGGGTCAGAAAAACTTGGAACCATCAGGGAGCCCCTCAAAGGTGTGTTATTGCCCATACAGGGGAGTGGGTGGCGCCTCTTCCAGAAGGTTCTTTGATTCTAGGTGAGTGGGACTCTCCCGGCTGTCCTGTGCCCGCAGCTACTCTCCTGCCAGCCTGAGTCCGAGCACCGCCCGAGGGCAGCGGTCAGCAGGGCCCTGCATGGCCGCCCTACTGATGCCACGCAGGTAAACACAGCCCCACCAACCCCTTCCCCATTGTCTGCGCCCTGCGGTCTAAGGCGCAGAACTGGCCATATCCCTGACCTCTGGCCTCTGTTGGTCGCCACTGCCCAGTCCTTTCTCTTGCTGGGATTATGGGGCACAAGCATGTGTGTTCTAGGAAGCCCTGAGAGCTACAGAAGAGGGAAGGAAGATGAGGGTTGGGGTGTAGACGGTTCCCAAGTGGAGCTCATGAGGCCCAGGAGTCACTGCCCGGCAGTGCAGCACTCAGGGCTGGCGACAGATGCTGGGACTCCTGCCAATGGTCCTTGCCAAGGAGCCATGCTTGGTGCTGGGGGTGGCTGGGACCATCCCTGAAGTGCTCAGTGCCAGGGATCAAACTTAGGGCCCTCGCGGCGTGCCAGGTGTGCTCTTGACAAACAGGTCAATCATCACTCCGGCAGCTCCGAGTTGTTTCTTTTTGGTCTTTGGCCGGTACCTGGTGGAACTCTGGGGCTGTTCCTGGCTCAGTGCTCAGGGGGCTATGTGGTATTGGGGCTCAAACACAGGCCTCACATCCGCAACTTATGCCCTCTGTCATGAACTCTCTTGTCCACAGACTAGTTTTATTTACTTATTTATTTCGGAGGGGCCACACCTGGAAATGCTTAGGGGTTACTCCTGGTTCTGCACTCAGGCATTACTCCTGGTGGTGCTCTGGAGATCCCCATATAGGATGCTGAGGACGAACCTGTATTGGCCCCAAACAGGGTTAAACATCTCCCTTTGGTACTATCACTTCACTCCCCCCCTCATGCCATTCTTAGGTTCATGCTGTAGTTTCCAGGGGCCATATCTAGAGGGCTGACCTGGCCTCTCGCCTGCTCTCTCATTCATTGCAGGAACAAAGGCATGAGAACGCGACTAGGCTGCCTGTCTCATAAGTCGGACTCTTGTAGTGACTTCACGGCCATCCTTCCCGACAAGCCTAACCGAGCTCTCAAGTGAGTAGTGGGACACATGCCATGCCCTGGGCTGTGGGGCGATTGTACGCACTGCTCGTGAGTGGTCGACCAGATGTTGGAGCGGTGGGCTGCCTGCCGGCAGTTCCATAATCCTGAATGTGAAGGAACAAACGTTTCTCTTCCTTACCAGAAGATGCACACGGGGTCTTCCTTTGGTTCCTAGCAAGGCATGATTTTGCTCTCTTCACAAACTCAGTGACTTTGCAAACTTTGCAAACTCAAACTCTGTAAGCTTTTTTTTTCTTTCTGGGTCACACCCAGCGATGCTCAGGGGTTACTCTGCGCTCTGCACTCAGGAATTACTCCTGACAGTGCTTGGGGGACCATATGGGATGCTGGGGATCGAACCCGGGTTAGACACATGCAAGGCAAAAACCCTCCCTGTTACGCTATTGCTCCGGCCTCAAATTCTGCAAACTTCTTTGCTCTGCTCAACAGCTTGTCGGAACCCTTTGGGAATCCACAGGCTCAAAGCACCTCTTCAATCTGCACAGGTGCTAGGACCAGAGGTTGTAGGCACCTGGTTGAGTGATGTCACAGATGAGACCCCACTGACCCCCTCCTAAGCTCTGCACCCCCTTTCCCTATTTCAGAGGTCAAGAAATCAAGGGGCAGCAGGAGATGGAGTCAGGAGCTCAGCCTAGTTCCGCTGCGGTGGTGGGAATGATTAAATTGCATCCTTCACTTTCTTGCTTTGGGGGCTTGGGTGGAACGACACCTGGTAGTGTTCAGGGCTTACTTCTGGCTCTGTGTTGAGGGGTCGCTCCTGGCAGTGCTTGGAGGACCCTGTATAGTACCCTGAGCCGACTGCATATACTACCTAAAAGACAAGTACCTGACCCTGTCGGGGCGTCCCAACCCCTTCTTCCCTTTATTAAAAAAAATCCATCTGTGCGCCGACCCAGGTTTGATCCCCGTCATCCGATATGGTCCTCCAAGCACTGCCAGGAGTAATTCCCAGGTGCAGAGCCAGGAGTAACGCTGAGCATTGCCGAGTATGACCCAAATATACAAAAAATAAAAAATCCATCTGGAGGCCGGAGTGATAGCACAGCGGGTAGAGCGTTTGCTTTGCATGCAGCAGACCTGGGTTCGAACCCCAGCATCCCACATGGTCCCCTGAGCACTGCCAGGTGTAATTCCTGAGCACAGAGTCAGGACTGACCCTGAGCATCGCTGGGTGTGAGCCCCCAAAAAGCAAAAAACAAAGAATCAATCTGCTAGTATCGCTATTCCCCACTCCCAGACTTACAAATGTACCTATTTCCTGAGACAGACATGGCACCTTCTTTCACACCACACCCTGGCCGGTTCACCTGAGCAGGTCTGAGGGGGCAGAAGGTCGGGAGGGCATTTCTGAAAGCTTCAAGAGCTGTTTCTTCTCTCCCAGGAGGTTATCCACAGAGGAAGCTACGAGGTGGGCTGATTCATTTGATGTGCTTCTGGCCCATAAGTGTAAGTAACCGGCAGGCCACTTCATTCTTTGTGTGTGTGTGAAGTAAAACAGACTTTATTATGGAGGTGTTTTAGGAAGGGAAAAGAGAGAAAGTAGAGATCAACGCGCTCAAGGGCTATTCCAAGGGCAGAGAGTCAATTCTTGATAAATCTTCCATGGAGCAGATGCACCACCACCATGCAGGGTCCTGTTGTGTTCAGGTTCCAGACAGTTCCAGAAAGTTCCAGATAGTTCTAGACAGTTCGATGCTCAGCCTGCCCCGCTGTCTGCTGAGAGGGCTGTGTGGGTAAGAAAATAAAATTTAATGCAGTGGGAATTCTGCTTTCTTGAAGGAAGTAGGAATCAGAAGGCCTTTGTGTTTTCATGTTCTCAGCAACTTTGAAGGAGACAATTTTAAGCTCAGGAGCTGGAGAGAGGTCAGCTGTATGCAAGTCAAGCATCCTACTTGGTGGACTATCACTTTAACCCCAAAGAAAGGGGTCAATAAGGGGTCCTTATTCAGATCTCCAGCAGGATTTCTGGCATGGAGGACTTGAACTCTTACACTCTGTGCTAGCTATGGAGTCTCCTTAAGGCGTGGTCAGTGTCTTGATGCCATTAGTGTTCAGTTTCTCTTGGTCACATCACACGCCCTCACTGATCTGACAGCAGAAGGGCCGATGCTGGGGAGTTATTTTCACTGAATCAGTGAACACAATTTTGACAAAGCAGTGAAGGCTATTGGCAGTGGATCTAGCCTGGTTCTTGATTTTTTTTTTCATTTTGTTTTGGAGCCACACTCAGTGATCTCAGGGGTTACTCCCATCTCTGTGCTTTGTGGGGTGGCTGCTGGCAGTGATAGGGGACCGTGCAGTATCGAGATCAAACCTGACCCTCCCCCATACAAAGCATGTGCTCAGCCCACTGTGGTTTTCTCTCTGTCTCTGTCTCTGTTTCTCTGTCTCTGTCTCTGTCTCTCTCTGTCTCTCTGTCTCTCTCTGTCTGTCTCTGTTTCTCTGTCTCTTCTTCTGTCTCTCTCTCCAGCTCCTTTACTTGTTAGTTTAGGCCACACCTATGTACAGGGTCTTGGCTCTGAACTCGGGATCACTCTTGGCAGACCTCAGGAAGCCTTATGGTGTGCTAGGGCTCAAACCTGGGTGAGCCACATGCAAGGCAAGCACCCTCCCTCTGTCCTATCTCTCATGCCTCTATTCCTGATCTTGATGGCAGCACAAAGAGTGGAGGGGCCTGCATGAGCTCCCCTACCTGTAGGTGGTCTCTTATGGTTCCTCTTTTTAAAAATTTTAATATATTTTTAGATGTGATTTGCAAAGTTACTGATTATTGAGTTTTAAACTGAGAATATTTCAACACCAATACACACCAGAGTGTAGATGGTATCTTTGGGGGTCTTTCCATAGGATCAGTGGCTTTCTCCAATTTTGCCGCACACCCATCCTAGAAGCTAACTCATCAAGACTTTTGATGAGACTTGACAGAATAAAGCAAGAGGGAAGTGTGAGCACAGGGAACCGCTGACACCAACAGTCTCTGCGACGTTCCCAAGTCCCACCCACTTTATGAGGGAAGGAAATAGCCTGGATCCAATTCAGAGACCACCTGGTTTTCAACCAAAAGGGGGTGACTTTGTCAAGCTAATCGCATATGGGGTGTCAGAGTTGGCAGTAAAAATGGTGTGTGTGTGTGTGTGTGTGTGTGTGTGTGTGTGTGTGTGTGTGTGTTCTGAGGCTACATTCTCACTTGGTTTCTTGCTGGAATTTTTTTTGGGGGACTCAGTGGGTGGTTTTGGGCCATACCTGAGTGTGCTCAGAGCTTATACCTGGCTCTGTGCCCAGGAATTACTCCTGGAAGTTTTGGGGGATCCTATAGGGTGCTGGGGATCAAACCTGGGTCAGCTGAGTGCAAGACAAATGCTTTCCCTGTTGTCCTATAGCTCTGGCCCCTTGACTTATTTCTCAGTGGCTCTTGACTCCCACCTTCTTTCTGGCTGCCTGAGATTCCAGGGCATCCAAGTGCGGGATTTCTATTTCTGCCCGAGGGCTGACACAGTTCATGTCCCTAAGGCTGTTGGCTCCATCTAAACCGGAGCCAGCAGTCTCTTCGGACGATGCCTCTCCCTGATAACTGGGAGATCCCAGCTTCTGACATCTTTTGTCAGAAGATGGTGGTGGTGTTGAGAAATGAGGTTTAGATTTTGTCAGATGCAGAAGGCCTTAAGAAAAAGGGCACACTGGATTTCACGACCAATGATGAACTTAAACAGATAGGGATACACTTCTGGTGAGGTTAATGGATGACAACTTGGGGTCAATTTCAATGACAATGGCCATTTTGCTGACTTTTTTTTAAAATTTGGTCACACCCAGCTGTGCCCAAGGCCTAACTTTTGTCTCTGGTTCCAAGATCACTCCTGGCAGTGCTCAGGGGACTCTATTGGGATCTGAAGATGGAACCTGGGTTATCCGAGCACAAAGAAAACGCCCTCTCCACTGTCCTATTGCTCCTGCTGGATTTATGGAACCAGTGACATTGAGATTTGTATGTCTCAGACTGCTTCTGGTTTGTGGCAAGGCTGGAATAACCTTTCTTTCTTTCTTTCTTTCTTTCTTTCTTTCTTTCTTTCTCTTTCTTTCTTTCTTTCTTTCTTTCTTTCTTTCTTTCTTTCTTTCTTTCTTTCTTTCTTTCTTTCTTTCTTTCTTTCTTTCTTTCTTTCTTTCTTTCTTTCTTTCTTTCTTTCTTTCTTTCTTTCTTTCTTTCTTTCTTTCTTTCTTTCTTTCTTTCTTTCTTCTCTCTTTCTTTCTTTTCTTTCTTTCTTTCTTTCTTTCTTTCTTTTTCTGAGAGGGGAGATTCTATAATAGGGCTCTCCTTTGCTTGTAAAAAACCATGACAGGAAAAGCCCTCTGGAACTTGGAATTTCTGTGACCCTTCTTGTAGCTGAAGTTCTGTTTGTATTTTTCAGTTAAAAAAAAGTCAATGGCACAATTGGCCTGCAAGAAAGGTTTTGGTTTTTGTGCCGCACTTGGCATGGCTTAGAGTTTATTCCTGGTGTGCTCAGGATCAATCCAGGCAGGGCTCACGTGACGCTCTGGGGTGCTGGGGATCAAACTTGGCTCAGCTGCATGCAAGGCAAGTGCCCTACCTGCTGAACTGTCGCTTTGACCCCAAAGAAAGAAATTCAAGCTTGGAGGATTTGACCTCTTACTCTGTGCTGGCTATGGAATATCCTTAAAGGGTTTTGATAACTTTCTCAAATTGAGTTAATTTGGGTTACGATTGCAACTCAATTAGTGCTGAGTAAGTTTTTCCCTAGGGAGTGTGCCAGTCCAGTCCCTGAGGGGAGAACAAGGGTTGTCCAGAGGTGAACAAGGGCTCCATTAGGACAACAAAGTGGTCCCCAAAGTAGAGGAGAATAATGATTCCCCCCACCCCCCAAGGAACCGTAATATCTAGAAGCCACTCTTTGAGTTTCTATCAAAGGACTGTGATTTACTGTCAGGGAGCTGCTGGGATCCCCAACAATACCAGGAAACGAGTTCCCTTCTACCTCCGAAGCCAGCCCCGGGGAATGGATGAAAACTCAGGAATCTGGCACATTTTTAAAAGGCTTTACGATCACTGGTTCTGATATACAATCCAAGAACAGGAAAAACTCCGGACTCTGGGTTCCCAGCTGGACCCCGGCCACGTGTAGGCCAAGATGGCTGCCACCACGTGTTGAAGTCCAACAGAGAATGGAGGAGGACGGAGAGAGGAAAATGCCAAGGGAAGCCAAAACGGCAAAAAGGCCTTCTCTCTTCCAGCTTATTTTATAGATAGAAATCCGCCAAAACTTCCCAGCCAGGACCATCGTGGGCTGGGCTATCTGGAGATGAATACAGGTAAACAACTCTACTGAAATGCAGCACTTCAGCTGGCCTTCTGGCTTTATAAGTGCCAGAGCTGATTCAAAGTCTCCCTAGCAGAGCTGGGAGGGGCTGAAAGCTAAGTGAGGCTGGAGCTTAAAGTAGGGCGTGTCACCCAACAATTTACAAAATTATTGATAGTTTTGTTTTAAGTATATACTATTCTGATACCAATCCCACCACCAGTGTCAACTTCCCTTCGCCCATAGCCTCATATTCCCCCCACCCCAAAGCTCACCCCACCCCCCCCCCCCCCCCCGTCAACTTGTCAGGCACATGACAAAGTTCTGGGGGTTGCAGCTTAGATCTCAAGTTTTCGTGTTTGTTGAGTCTGTGTTTTGGGTCCGTGGCTCTACCACTCACCCAGATCACTGGTATAACTGAAGCCCTGACGCCTGTTCCCCCATTACTTCCCTTCTCTCCTTCCCCCCTTGATTTCTTTCCTTCTCTGTCTTGTCTCCTCCTCTCTAAACACTAGAGCAAGGGTGATCTAGGCAACTGCCTTTACCATGATACCTTTCCTCACCCAGTATTCTACATAGCTCAGGTAAGTGAGATCATTCAGTGATTTTCTTCTTCTGCCTTATTTCACTTAACATGACACCTTCAGTTCTAATCATATTGCAGCAAACTCATGATTTCATCATTCCTGTTGGCTGCATAGTATTCCAATGTGTCTGTATACCACATCTTCATAATCCACTCATCTGTCATCGGTCACCTAGCTTGATTCTATCTTAGCTATAATACTGAGTGTGACAATGAACACTGTATGCACAAGTCCTTTTGAGAGAGTGTTTTTATGTCCTGGGGTAATGCCCCAGAGTGGAATTGCAGGGTCATAAGGCAGCTCAATTCCAAGTTTCCTGGGGACTTACCATGCTGTTTAGGAACCACCCAATGAATCCTCTCTGGGCAGCTGCCTGCTCTCAAATGTTTCCTTCAGAAAATCCAAGGGCTCCTTTCCATCCTCAATCTAATGAGCATCTTTGCTCTCCCTCCTCGTTCTATTTAACTAAAACCGGTGAAAAGCACTTGCCTTCTTGGCTGACCCTGCTTTGGTCTCCAGCATCGGTATGGTTCCCTGGACAGGGTCAGGAACCACAGCCGAGCATAGCACTGGGAGTAGCCCCTGAGCCCTGCCAGTCATGGCCCCTCAAACCAAAAATAAATAAGTAAAGTCAATAATAATATCTATTTTTAAAAATTAGGGCCACATTGGCAGTGCTCAGCTTACTACGGGTTCTGAGCTCAGGGGTCGTTCTTGGTGGGCTTGGGGAATCATATGAGGTGCCAGTAATCAAACCTGGATCAGCCACATGCAAAGCAAGCACTTTATCCTCTGTATTATCTCTGTATTATCTCTCCAGCCCCTAACATAATCTTTGTTTGTTGTTTTTAGGCCACCCCCAGTCATGATCAGGACTTAATCCTGGCTCTGAGTAAGCACTCAGGGATCACTCCTTTAGGGCCTGGGGACCCTGAGGCTTGCTGGTGATCAAGCCTGGGCCAGCTGCATTCACAGCGAACCCTAACCATTATGCTATCTCTCTGGCCCCTAAAAAATATTTTTAATGCTTATCAAGGAGGCAGGGAGAGGGCTCAGAGGAGTGGGCACCTGCTTTGCATACTGGGGCTCCAGAGCTGGCACTGCTGGGTATGTTCCCTCCTTCCCCAAAAGAAGAATAAATATATCGAAAAGGTGAACTAAGTCTACATGATGCCCCAAATCTACGCTAAGCAGCTGGTGGAGTAGGGGGCGGGAGGAGGTGCTTATAGAGCTAGATAAGGACCAGGAATAACATGGAGCTCAGAGGTTACTCGTATCCCAAAAGATCCCTCTCCAGTCTCCTCTCCTCCCCTGTCCCTTCTCTCAGGTCCAGAAGGCTTTGCTGAGCTGGGGGAGAAACGCTGCTTAACATTTTGAGGTGTGCACCCCCTCCACCCCTGCTTCATTGAGAAATGTGCTGTTTGTTTGTGTATCTTGTTTTTAGGCCATACACAGTGATGCTCAGGGCTTACTCCTGGCTCTGCACTCAGGAAACACTCCTGAGGGTGCTCGAGGGGCCCTATGGGATGCTGGAAATCGAACCTGGGTTGGCAGCAAGACAAACACCCTCTCTGGTGGCTGGGCTATCCGTCTGGCTCCTGGGAGATGTACTTTGCATAAGCCAAGCACGCAGACCCGTGAGCAAAGTTTGTGTTGGGGATCTCAGTAGTGGCCAATAGCCTGGACAGAAAACATTGGGTCCATGGGCTAATCCATCTCCCTCCTCTCTTCCATTGAGGATCAGAGTGGAAGTGTCAGAGACTGGATTTTGTCTTGTTCCCGGATTGCCCTCTGGCAAGTGCTCAGGTCACTGGGGCAGGACCCAGGACCCCATTCCCCAGGCAGGAGGCTTGAGCCTGCTTGGGAGCCTTTCCTGCAGCTTCTGCTCCGTTCCTTCCCAAGCAGGAGTCCCAAGGCAGGATTTTGGGCATCTCTTGGTTTAAAACCTGGTGAGGATAGGGATGGAGCCAGGGAAGCAAGAAAACAGCTTTACCAGCACTTCGACATCAGAAGCGAGTATTGGAAGCATCTTTTCTCCAATCACAAGGGATGCATCCCCTGAGCTGTGGGAATCACAGTTTGCTGAAAGCTATTTTTTCCATTTGGCAACCAGGCTTTGGTATCAGAAACTGACAGGGGAGAGCGGGTATGGAGAAATGGTCCAGAGGTCAGGCGCTGGCCTTGCATGTGACCCACTTGAGTTTGATCTTCATCACTGCTGAGCACTGCCAGAAGTGATTCCTAAGCACAAAGCCAGGAATAAGCCCTGAGTACTGCTGGTTAACCAAAAGGAAGAGAAGAAAAGGAAGAGAGGAGAGAAAGAAAGAATGGATGAAAGAAGGAAAGAAGGAAGGAAGAGGTAGGAAGAGAGGGAGGGTAAGAGAAAGAAAAGGAAGGGAAGGGAAGAAAAGAAGGAAAGGAAGGAAGGAAAAAAAGAAAAAAGACAGAAAAGGAAGAAGAGAAGAGAAGCCAATTCAGACAGGAGATGGAGAGAGCACCCAGTGGGCCGAATGGCTGATGCCTTCTCTCTCTGTAGGAGCCCCAGGTTCCATCCGCACTACCCCCCCCCACCCACACACACACACACACACACACACACACACTCCACCTGTGCTCTGCTGGCTCCAGCCCTCCAAAGTTCAGGAATCAGGCAGCTTCAGTGCTTCCTGTGTCTGTGTGTCTGGGTTTCCCTGTCTCACTTGGGCTTAGGACCTCTCCATCTTTTCTGGCTCAAAGTCTCCAACAGAACCCGCCAAGTCCCACAAGAATTCCATCCAGTTCAGTAGTTTCCGACCTTTTCACTCCTGGGAACTGTTGAAAATAGAAGTATCTTGCAAATTGCTAAGAGCATGTGCAGTGCGCGCTGTTTGCATTCTTAAATAGAGCGGCTACGTGAGCCCTGCACCCGGTGCGAGGCAGCAGTTGCTCCTCTGAGGCCCAAACCCCAGTAGTTGAAAACTACCAAGTTGTCTCACATCTTGAAGCATGTGGAGAGGCAGGAAGAAAATCGTGGCTTTTCCTAGTCTAAGATGCCTCTAACAAACCCACAGCAGATACATGAATGCCGCCAAGCCGAAATCATCTGTTCTTAGAATAAATTTCCCCACCCGAGTCCTGCTTGGCCAGAGCCATTTGCAGAAAAGCCTTGATTTTGTAGCTGCACGGAAGAAAGGCTTTTGATGGGATGCGTTTGTTCTCAGCGCTGCCTTCAAAGGCTCCGGGCTTCATCGCTGCTCTTTCTCCTCCTTCTCTGATCCTGGAACCCATCTGACTCTTTGTAATGAGAGGAGGGGTGTGGGAGAAGTCTGGAGGGCCAGGAAGCTTGCTATAAGAAACAAAGAGCTCAAAACATATGAGCGCCCCCGGCACCCGCCAACAACTCCCACCCCCCAACCTGAGCCAACATTTTTCTGGTGATCCTGTGTTTTGCTCAAGCTCACGTTAGCTGCTGGCTAAATCAGAGTTCCTGGACCTCGGACTGTTACCTAAGGTGCTGGCTGCATTGCTCATTCATAGTGACCCAGATTTCAGGCTTATATAAGCACTGCATCAAAGGGCGAGGGAGAAACCCTCCTGTGTGCAACCATACGACTATGTTCTTGGAGAGTCTGGATGCGCCAACATCCCACCTGGGTCTCCAGAACTCAATGCTCGAAAGTGGAAGGCGGGTGCAGCAGCCTAGAGCTGAGCAGAGAACCCCAAGGCAATAGGAATGCAGGTGAAAGAGACTTCTGCTGCTCCCCCCCCCCATTCTCTGAACTATGCACCGCCCACCACTGTTCATTTCTCGGGTTCCTCTGCAGGCACATGTCAGCTCTGCCCATCTCTGCTGCTCCCCCCCCCAGAACGCTTAGGATCCGCCCTTTCCAAGTGAGCCTTTCCCAGGCATACAGAGGCGGGAATATGCCCAAGGTCATGCTCTGACCTGCTGTCTGTGTCCAAGTCAGGAGATGTCTCTGTAAGCAGAGCAGAGGGTTTGCTAGAATCAAGGTGTAGGGAAAGGAGTGGGGTCTGGGGACATTTCCGCCTCCCCCAGCAGGGGAGAGGACAACTATAGGGAGACACCCAGAGGTACACCTTTTGGGAGACAAGCCAGATGCCTGTTTGTTTGTTTTTGTTCATTCATTCATTCACTTATTTATTTATTTAGATATCTATTTATGTACTTAAGTATTTATTTATTTATTATTCACTTGTTTACTTTTTTGGGTCACGCTTGGTGATGCTCAGAGATTACATCTGGCTCTGCACTCAGGAAATACATCCCATATGGTCCTCCTGGCGGTGCTCGGGGGGCCATATGAGATGCCGGGATGGAACCCAGGCTGGCTGTGTGCAAGGCAACCGCCCTCCCTGCTGTACTATCCCTCTGGCCCCAGCTGCCTGTGTTTTAAAACCCTTCCCCCAAGTGTAGCGCCAGGCAGCAGAGAAGACGAGGAAGGGGAAGGGTGGAAGGGAAAGGACTGGGGTTGCTGAGGATCTGCGAGGGGCAGAGGGAGGCGAGGGAGAGACAGCAACGCAGTGGGAAGGTGCCTAACCCTCTGTGTGTCCTTCAAGAATGCCCTTGGCTTCTGTTGCTCATGCACTGGTCACTGCTCCTCCAATTGCTGAGTCAGCCCCTTTGTCCTACCTGATCTGTCAGGTACTGACTCTTCTCAGGGTCCATCACAGCCCCTAACACTTGCTGTCCAACCCCTGTCTGCAATTCCCAGTGAGTAGCAAGCACCTGGCAGGTGAAGGTGCTGGCGCCAGCTTGGTGCCGTGGAAGCTTCTATGCTCTTATGTGAACTGGAAGAGGTCAAGTGTACAAGAGCAGCATCCTTGAGGGGGTTAGGATTTTATCCCCCTGAGACTTTGATACATGCAGTAATTTAACTTCTCAATGTTAATTCATTTCAAAGGGGGTAAATACAGTAATTTAGCTTACAGGATATTTTTACACCTGCCCCTTGAGGTGTTGCAGGTGTGGCTGAGGTGCCCGGCCGCGTCGGCAGGTGGCAGACAGGAGACAGGCTTGTCTACACCCACGGCTCTGCCCCGTGGGCCCTGGATGGTTGATAGTCTAACATAGAAAAAGACTGGGCTCCCTGGGATGAACCCAGAGCCATGGCAGAGCCTAAGCTACCCGTGGTATATTCAATATGCCCAAAACAGTAAAAATAATGGACCTCATTCCCAACAAATGGAGACATTACTGGTGCCCGCTCAAGCAAATCAAGGAACAACGGGAAGACAAGTGACACAAGTGATACAAGACTTTGAACAGGGGACCAGAGCGACAGAACAATGGGGAGGCGCTTGCCTTGCACATGGCTGACCTGGATTCAATCCCCAGCATCCTGTACGGTACCCTAAGCTCTGCCAGGAGTAATTCCTGAACACAGAGCCAGAAGTAATTCCTGAACACAGAGCCAGGAGTAATTCCTGAGCACAGAGCCAGGAGTAATTCCTGAGCACAGAGCCAGAAGTAATTCCTGAGCTCTGCCAGGAGTAATTCCTGAGCACAGAGCCAGAAGTAATTCCTGAACACAGAGCCAGAAGTAATTCTTGAACACAGAGCCAGGAGTAAGTTCTGAGCACCTCTGGGTGTAGCCCTCACCAAAAAGACTTTGAACAGATTTTTTGTACATTTGCAGTTAATAATAATATAATTGGGGCCGGAGCGATAGCCCAGTGGGTAGGGCGTTTGCCTTGCACGCAGCCGGCCTCTGTCGGCCTGGGTTCGATCTCCGGCATCCCATGTGGTCCCCCGAGCACCGCCAGGAGAAATTCCTGAGTGCAGGGCCAGGAGTAGCCCCTGAGCATTGCTGGGTGTGACCCAAAAAGGCAAAAAAAATATAACAACAATGATGATGATGATGATGATGATGATGATGATGATGATGATGATGATGAGTGGAAGGAAGCTTCTCAGCCAGCTCTCAGCTCATTCTTTGGGGTTCACTCTAATTCTGGGTTGATCGTGGGTTCTTACTCTCTCATTGGGGGAGAGTGTACGAAGGAGGTGAGGGCAGAAGGGATCTCTCCTGGGAGCTTAAGGTACGTTCCTCTACTCCCTGTCTGGCTGGCGGGAGGAAGTTTTCTATCTTACTCTGATTCCTTCTTTCTCTCTGGGTTTGGGGGTGGGAAAGCTGCTTTCTTCTCAGGACCATTTGGAGATTTGGAGCATTGTTTGGGGCTGCACCATACAGGCAGACGGGCCATGAGCAGGTGCCTGGAAACATTCGTGTCCTTCCCATCATGCCCCAGGGTCAGACCCCAAGATTTCCTGGCCTTTCTTTCAGCCAGCTGATTCTCATCCCTGCCTTAGACCTAAGCCAGTATGTTCTAGGGCTTGTCTGACATGACTATGGTTGAGATTCTCACAATTGTAGGAACCAGAGTTCAGAAAACATGCTTTTGGAGGATTGAGAGATAGTACAGCAAGAAGGGTGTTTGTCTTGTAATCATCTAATACAGGTTCGATCCCCGGCATCCCATGTGGTTCCCCAAGCACTGCCAGGAGTAATTCCTGAGTGCGGAGCCAGGAGTAACCCCTGAGCATGGCCAGGTGTGACCCAAAAAGAAAAAGATTGTTTTTTTCTTTGTATCTTAATTCTTCCCTTTCCCTTCCCTTAATAGCGAGGAAAGTCCTTCCACTTGGGCTCAGATTTCCTTGCCATTTAACACTCAGCTGTGGGAGTCCCATCAACACCCCCCCCCTCTCTCTCAAGTTTCTGACATTGACAAAGAACAGCTTTTTTAGACCTAAGATCCTGCTGACAACATTTATTTTGAAAGACAGAAATACACATCGGTGCGGCTGGAGTGGTAGGACAGCAGGGAGGGCATTTGCCTTGCACATGACTGACTGGGTTGGATCCGCATCCCATATGGTCTCCCGAGCACTGCCAGGAGTAATTCCTGAGCATTGTCAGGTGTGACCCAAAAAAAAGCAAAAAAAAAAAAAAAAATTACCTAGGTCGTTCCTAGAGGAAGAATTCAAGCGGTGCCTGTGTATATACCCCAGAATCCAGAATTTCAGTTTGTAAGCCCCATCTTCCTCTGGTGGGTTCTGTTTATTTACTTTTTGGCTTTTGGGGTCACACCTGGCGATGCTCATGGGTTACTCCTGGCTCTGCATTCAGGAATTACTCCTGGAGGTGCTCAAGGGACCATATGGGATGTGGGGATAGAAACCCGGTTAGCCACTTGAAAGGCAAACACCCTGCCTGCTGTATAATCCTCCAGCCCTTCTTCCGATGCATTTTGGAAAAGATACAAAATAATGCCAGAGTCATTTGAGGCCTGTGTTGGGCCCCGATTCCTGGCAGCGCCTGCTCTTGCCCTGAAGTCAGTTTGCAGAAAGAGGAGTTATTATTTGATTAGAGGGGGTGCATTCGGGGTTAAGATAATTTACAAATATTGAAAAATATAAAGCAGTTATGAGATGTACAGGCACTCCATAAAGATTATATCCCTGGTCAAATCTGTTCCATTGTTTCACTCTCTCAATGGCTATGGGAAGCCATTGAGAAATGCACATATTAGCATATTGGGAGCCAGGGCTATAGGACAGTGGGGAGGGCGCTTGCCTTACTGCGCAGCCAAGGTTCAATCCCCAGTGTCCTATATGGTTGCCTGAACCCTACCAGGAATAATAATAATACCTGAGCAGAGCCAAGAGTCAACCCTGAGCACCTTAGGGTGTGGCCCCCAAAACAAATAAAACAAAAACAATAAAAAAAGAAACGGGGACCAGAGTGATAATAGTACAGCAGGTAGGGCATTTGCCTTGCATATGGCCTACCTGGGTTCAATTCATGGGATCCTGTAGGGTCCCCCCGAGCACTGCTAGGAGTAATTCCTGAGTGTAGAGTCAGGAGTAATCTCTGAGTACCGCCGGGTGTGATCCCAAATGAAAACAAAATTTTTTTAAAAATTAAAAAAAGTACATATGTACATATATATGTATGTATATATGTATATATATGTACGTATATATGTATATATATGGATATATATATATATATATATATATATATATATATAGAGAGAGAGAGAGAGAGAGAGAGAGGGTAGGTGCTTGCCTGCATGACCTGGGTTTGATCCCTGACATCCAATTTGGTCCTGAGCGCCACTAGGACTGATCCCTGAGTGCAGAGCCAGGAGTAAGCCCTGAGCACTTCCAGGTGTGGCCCAAGTAAACAAACAGACAAACAAACAAACAAATGTGAACTTTTTTTTTTTTTTTTTTTTGGGTCATACCCGGGAGATGTTCAGGGGTTATTCCTGGTTCTGTATTCAGGAATTACTCCTGGCAGTACTCGCAGGACCATATGGGATGACGGCGATCAAACCTGGGTTGGTCACTTGCAAAGCAAACACCCTCCCTGCCATACTATTGCTCTGGCCCCACAAACATGGACCTTGGGAACAGCTTTGGGGCTGACCACAGAGGAAATCTGGGAGAAGTAACTGAGCAAGAGAATCTGGGGAGCTAAGCCTTGGTCCAATCATCTCTCTTACTCTGTCTGTCTGCCTTCTGCCTGCTTGCCTGTCTATCTTTCTCTCTCATCCTTCCTGACTTTCACTTCCTCCTCTCTCTCCCCTCCTCCCCGTTCTGCCCACAGATGGGGTGGCCGCCTTTCGTGCCTTCCTGAAGACAGAATTCAGTGAGGAGAACCTAGAGTTCTGGCTGGCCTGTGAGGACTTCAAGAAGACCAGGTCCACCGCCAAGCTGGCCTCCAAGGCCCACCGAATCTTTGAGGAGTTCGTGGACGTGCAGGCTCCACGTGAGGTGGACAATGGGCTGATCCCTGGGCTACTGGTTCTCAGCACTTCTTCCTGGGGGGCAGGGTAAAGAGGTGGGGGCTGGCTGGCAGGGAAGCTTCTGAATGGGGGCGCCTTTCTCCCGGGGATCCTGACGAGAAGGGAATTGTCATGTTCAGGGCAGTCAGCAAAGCTTCATCTCAAAGATGCTCCCAGGCAGGCTGCAGCGCTTTGCTGTTAAACATGTACCAGCAGGAAGCATTTCCCCCACAGACCATTAGCGATGCTGGCGTGCGCAGATCCAGGCCGGTGGTCCCCGGGAAGGCAGTACAGCTTCTCTGGGCCATGAGTGACAGTCCCTCTGGACCCTTGTCCCAGCCCTTCCCAGCTGCACTGCCAGCTCAAGCCATTCCTCCTTCCCTAGCCTCCCTCCCTTCCCAGTAGATGCTCATAATGGAATCACCGACTTTCCAAGCTGTCGAAGCCCCTCCTGATAGCCTGTCATGACTGATGGAGGAGTCATTCCCTCAGGAACAGTATCACCGGATAATCATCGTCCTTATTCATCTCAACCAGGATGTATTTGTATTCCACAAATACATGCGGGAGGTATCTGTGGAGGGAAAAGATTTGCTCTGTGTGTGGCCACTAATATCCAGAGATCTTCCATTTGATTTTGGGGTGCAGAAGCTCCACTCAAATTCTTTCCCCCAAAAGGGTCTCAGTTTTACCTTTTGGGTTTCCGAGTTGCACTGCACAAGCCTTCACACTGGGTTGCCTCCCACTCCCCATTGCAGAGTCACCCAGATGAGGGGTTCAGTGGTTTGGGATTTTGCCTTTTTTTCTGTTGCTCACCTTCCAATTCACTTTATTTGGGGATACCTTCCAAGCCATGGGACTGTGGGGCCATTCCTAGGGGTCCCTGACAACAGGACCAAACAGTTCCCAGCTAGGGTTGGGTGATGCAGTGCTTTTTTGGGCTTAACATTACTGGGGACTAAAGACACAGCTGAGGGTATTGGAGATTGAGCTCAGATTCTCCATGCAAGGCTTGCCTCTCCCCTCTCCCCTTCTTGGCCCTTTTCTCAAGTCCAGATTTTTTTGCCTTCTCTCTCTCTCTTTGCTTTTTTGGGTCACACCCGGCGATGCTCAGGGGTTACTCCTGGCTCTGCACTCAAGAATTATGCCTGGTGGTGCTCGGGGCACCATATGAGATGCTGGGTTGGCCGCACACAAGGCAAACACCCTACCCGCTGGACTATCACTCCGGCCCCCATCTTTAGCTCGCTCACTCGCTTGCTTGCAGGATCACACCCAGCAATGCTAAGGGGTTATTCCTGGCTCTGCACTCAGGATTTACTTCTGGTGGTGCTTGGGAGACCATATGGGATGCCAGGGAATCAAATGCAGGTCCACCGCGTGCAAGCCAAATGCCCTACCCGCTGCACTATCGGCTCCAGCCTCCCTCTCCCTCCCTCCCTCCCTCCCTTCCTTCCTTCTCTTTCTTTCTCTCTCTTTCTTTCTCTTCCTCCCTCCCTCCTTTCCTTCCCTCCCTCCCTCCTCCCTCCCCCTCCCTCCTCCTCCCTCCCCTCCCTCCCTCCCTCCCCTCCCTCCCCTCCCTCCCTCCCCTCCTTCCCTTCCCCTCCCTTCCCTTCCTTCCCTTCCCTTCCCTTCCTTCCCTTCCCTTCCTTCCCTTCCTTTCCTTTCCTTTCCTTTCCTTTCCTTTCCTTTCCTTTCCTTTCCTTTCCTTTCCTTTCCTTTCCTTTCCTTTCCTTTCCTTTCCTTTCCTTTCCTTTCCTTTCCTTTCTCTTCTTTCCTTTTTTATGGGTCACACTTGGTGATGCTCAGGTTACTCCTGGCTCTGCACTCAGGAATTACTCCTGGCCGTGCTCAGGGACCATGTGGGATGCTGGGGACTGAGCCCAGGTTGGCTTTGGGTGTGGATATTGGGTCTTCCAGAGGTGGGGTGAGGTAGCCCATGCCAACTCCAAGAAAAGTGGGAGATTTCAGTCACAAAAGCCTCATACCCAAATTTCCAGTAGATTAATATCTTAGTGAGGTGCATCCTGAGATGGTGGAGGTGGATGTGGTGGTCGTGGGGGGTGCATGGTGGCAATTTTTTATTGTGGGAGTAGGTGGCTGCCAAAGGCTCTGTTTGGGCAGATACTGGGTGTATCTACGGGCCCCTCTAATGTACCATAGTGCCTCCCTTTCTTTGATGTCCTTTGCTAGACATCAGAATTGCTATGCAGATCTCCCAATTCTCATGGGGAATGAAGGCAGAGTGTCCAGAGAGCCCAGACACTCGTGTCTTAGGCAAGACACTGCTGCCTTGCCAGATTGGGGCCAGCTCTGAGGATCACGCCCATCTGCCTGGGCCCCAAGGCCCATAACCCTGCTCTCTGTCTGACTCTCCAGGTGAACATCGACTTCCAGACCCGAGAAACCACCAGGAAAAACATACAGGAGCCATCTCCGACCTGCTTTGATCAGGCACAAGGCAAAGTTCACAGTCTCATGGAGAAGGACTCTTATCCCAGGTTCCTGAGATCCAAAATGTACTTAGATTTGCTGTCCCAAAAGCCAGAGGCGGCTCAGTTAGGTCTCAGATGGGGCTCTGGGAGCCCAGCAGCCTCTCTGCTTCCCTGGTGGCCAGGACATATTCTAACATGAAACATCATCGGGGGTCCCCAAGGCAGTGAGGTGGGATGGGTGGAGGGGGGATGAAGGGCTAACCCCCACCCCCCCACCCGGCCATCAGAGCTCAGACTCATTCCATGGGCCCATGTCCCTTCATGTTCTGGTCAGTGTCCTCTGGGTCAGCCACTCACCCTCCGTCCTGCCTTGAGTCCCTTCTGTGGAGGAGGCACCGCCCATCTGTATATAATACTTGTGCGATTCCCCATCCTGCGTCCACACAGTCCTCAGAAGACTGACCCTGAGACTTGTCCTCTGCTCCCAGCCAGGAATGGCTAGGAGAGCCGGGTCACTGCTGCCATTGGCTGTCACAAGGGCCCAGGGTGTGTGCACCGTTGAGGGAGAGACTTTGAGGGATTTCCAGGGCCGTCATGACCCACAGAGCTGCTCCTTCTCTCTCCCCTTGGGTCTGGTTGAAAGGCCAGGGTCATTGACCATGTTAGTCTGGGGAGACACTCCAGACCCCCCTTTGGTGAGCCCTTCCAGAAGATTCTCGGATGAGGCCTGCCTGACTTTCTGACGTGGACCTATCATGAAGACATACAGGCCCCCATGCTCCTCCATCCCCACAGGAAGCTTTCCAGAAGTGGAGTGACTGTGGGGTTCTGTGGAGGGTGGAATCCTGGGACTTTTAGCTGCCTCGCGGCACCTCTGCCCTCACCTCCCAGTGGACCCTGCATGTTGCTGGACTCCAAAACCATTGGAGAGTGAGCAGAAGGCGGTTTTCTGGAGCACGGACAGCTCTCGTGGCCTAATCCTTCCCCGGTCTCTCCCCCATCCCCCTTCCATGCTGGTCATTAACCATGATGGAGGGGGAAGAGCCAGGAGCTGGGCCGGAACTCCCCAGCTAGTCCTGGGCGCCATCTTGTATCTCCAGTTCCTTACTCCTTCATCTCCTAATGTTGGGGGCTTGGGCCCGGAACTGGGTGGGGGAGGCCTGAGTGGACATCTGGGTGTGGAGAACCTTCCTTAGATGCTTGCGGAGGCGCTGGGGCTGCTCCTAGAGTGTGTTGGGAAGCTCTCGTGGAGGGAGAGTGAGCAGTGCCAAGTCCATGCAGTGACGCCAGGAGAAACACTGGCTGGGACACAAGATGGCGGAGCCAGGGAGGCCCAGTGAAGTCAGGAAGCAGAAGCAGAGCCCAGAAGACGCAGCCTCCTAAAAGACCAAGTTACCACAATTTGACTGGAGGAATTAGGGAATCATTCTCAGCCCATGGACTGAAATTCATGTGGAGTCAGTGGACTGGGATTCACTTGGAGTCAGTAGATTGGGATTCATGTGGAGTGCAGGGACGGGGATTCACACCAGAGTTCTGTGGACACGGTGGATCTCCAGCACAGGTGGCTTGATTAAGAGAAGTCACACAGATGGCACGATTCCCATTCTGCTCTGTAGGTGCGGGGGTCCTGGTGGTGAATGTCTTCCTTCCTGGCCGCAGCTTAGATTAGGCCAAGGCAACCCATTCCGCTGGTGTTTGAGGCCCCTGGGCTGCACGTAGGGCTGTGAGTCAGGGCTGGCATGTATATCCACACAATCTGGAGGGAAGAGGACTGTCTCTGCAGCCCCGATGGGGCGCTCCTAGTTAGATCAGGTGGTGTTCCTCTGTGCCCCCACCACTCCACTGCCACCCCCCAAACAACCCCAGAAACCGCGCAGAACTGCCGCTGCCAGATCCAGTGAATGAGTACATTCTCAAACAGGGTATCTAAAACACTGTTTACACTGCAGGACCGCCACAGCTGTGGGGCCCCTGGAGACCTGGGGCCTTCAGGAGAAGGCTCAGAAATCAGGGTCTCCATATGCATACTTGGGTCCTCCCACCAGGCGGAAGGGATGTCCGGGTGGGGGCGACACCCTCTAACCCAAGGGACTGTTAAACTCAAGCCTGGATCTTGCTGCTCAGTGAGCTGCCATACACGATGCTTTTGTAGCCTGTGTGTGGGTGCGAATGAGTGGGAGGCCCTGGTGTACATACAGGGGTACATTCCAGATGTGGTCTTCCAGGGGGGCAGCCTCCTCCTTGCATCCCCTGATGGGGCACAGAGGTTCTCCACTTGGACGCCAACTTTTAGACCCCCTCACCCCCAAACCTTCCCCGATTTGGTCTGTGATAAAACAAAGAGAAATGTTTACAACATCTAGAGCAATAGCCAAGCATACCTCATACCCAACACCCCATGTCTGAAATCCTGCCCTATCTCCCACGTGGGCCTCCCTTAGCCACTGCCCCTGTGCCCCCAGAATCTTTCCCAGGGCTCCCATGTCCATCTTGGGTCTCTCTCCGGGCTCAGGGCATCTCACTGTTCCCTGGATCTGAGAAAGTCGCCCCCTGACCCCCAAGGCTCTGAGTTTTCTGGTAATATTCTGCCAACCCAATAGAAAGCATTTGGGGACCCACTATCCCCCAGTCAGGAAATCTCCAGGTGGTGGGGTAAGGAGGTATCCCCTGAATATAGGAGACTCATAACCTCAGGAAGCCTCCAGACCCTCACTCTTGGCCAATGAGCAACAGGAGGTTGGGGGTCCAGGAACTTGGATTTTAAGGTGGCTTATTGGCATCCACTGGGAGTTGAAAACACCCCCAAAATGACTTGGGTGGGAGACCCTGAGTCTGTGCCCTCCATTTCCAGGAAAGCCTAAATCCAGGTAATAGGGGGCACCTCCCTCAGAAGTGAGGGTTGCAGGAAAAAAGCAGAGAGGTCAGATGAAGCACAAGGGATCCCCACCTTGACTCTTAACTCTGGGGGTGCTGTCTGATGTCTCTCAGTCCAACAGGCTTCTTGGAGGCCAGAGATTGGGAGGTACCATGGCTAGTCCTGGTCTCCCTGGCCTGCTCACAGCACTGCTTCCAGGCTGGCCCCAGATTTCCCAGTCCATTTCCCTGCAGTCATGTCTGTTCCCCAGGCCCTGCCACACAGTGGCTGGAACTCAGGTAGTGTGTGAGGTTGTGTGTAGGCATCATAGTGGCGGTGGGAGCACAGCCGTTCCAACGCTCTTAGGGAGGGATGAGGGGTGGGGAGTGCCCAGGGAAAGGTCCGACTGGGGGCTTTGGTCTCAGGCTGCTGGGCAGCTGGGAGCCCCCCCAAGGCCGTCTCTTCCTGGTGCTCCCCCTGTCTCTGCTGCTCAGAAGCAACCAAAGCTGGGATGTGTGTTCTGCCATGGTGCACTCCAGCAGGCCTATACTGGGGTGCCCAGGCCTGGGACAGTGCACGAAGGGGCTGGGGCTGTGGGAAAGTGCACGAAGCTTCGAGGGGCTGAGAGCTGGGGACAGCAGCTACGCAAAAGAAGGGAGCAAACAAGAAACGGGGTGTGTGCCCAGGGAGCACTCCCTGTCCCAGCGGCCCTCCACACCAGGCTCCCTGATTTCCCATCCCTCTGCCACGTCGCAGCCGGACCGACTCTGTGATCCTTCAGCGAAGCAAAAGAGCGATGATCACCAGACCTGGGCACCCGCGGGCTGGGGGAAGACGCTGAAAGCAGAGCTACCTGTGGGCCCCCAGTTTACTCTTTGGGCTCCTCCCTCATGTTGCTGGAGTCCATGGGTGAGCAGCAGCCTGGGACTGGGGGTCCACACCTATCATGCAACTCCTGGAGCAGCCCTCCTTTCTGCAAGGTGCAGGGAAGGGGCTGGAATTCCAGCCACACGACCCCACGACAGACTGGTGACAGCTCCTCTGCCCTTGACTCCCTGGCTGATGGCACTCCCTGAGCTGTCCTCCTCACAGAGGGAGGGTCACTCAGCTTTACTCTCCTCAAGGCTGTGAACCTATTAAACCACCTCAATGCTGCCTTGGGCTCTGGACTGTGTTTTTGCTCTGACACCCAGAACGTGGTGGGTGGAGAGAGGGCTGTGATGGGGGGTGGAGCCCGTGGGAGGGGCTGGAGTCCACAGTGATAGGTGGAGCCTGCAATGGTGGGTGGAGCACGTGGTGGTGGGTGGAGCCTGTGGTGGTAGGTGGTGCCTTCAGTGGTGGGTGGAGCCCACAGTGGTAGGTGGAACCCACAGAGATGGGTGGAACTTGCAGTGGTAGGTGGAGACTGCAGGAATGGGTGGAGTCCGCAGTGGGGTGGAGACTGAGGGCAGGAAGGACTTGGGGGCAGGCAGGGGCAGAGGATTGGCCAAGGACAGAGGAGAGCTTTGAGACCATGAGGCGCAAGACAAGCAGGATCAAGTATTTTACGGGGATCCCCTGCTTGTAAAGGCAGAATGGGGACTGGCTTGTGGCAGCTGGGTGTGGGCTCTTCTGTTTATTTCACAAAGCTCCGGCTGACTTTGAGAAGACTGTGTAAGGGTGTCCGGCATGATGGGATCCTGGAAATGCGGGCGGAAGCATCATCATCACAGAATCTGATTGAGGCAGTGTGGAGACCTACCCACAATCTTTTTTTTTCCTTTTGGGTCACACCCGGCGTGCTCAGGGGTTTCTCCTGGCTCTGCACTCAGGACTTACTCCTGGCGGTGCTCGGGGGACCATATGGGATGCGGGGATCGAACCCGGCCGGCATGGGCTGGCCGCGTGCAAGGCAAGCGCTCTACCTGCTGGGCTATTGCTCCGGCCCCGTACCCACAATCTTAATCAGATCATGAAAATGCATTCGAGCAGAGGGTCGTGAAAGAAAAGTGAATGTTTCTCCCAAGAAAAATGGTCTGGCTTAAGTCAAGAAGGCTTTGGGGAGTGAGCCATATCCAGCTGAGGGGCCATTCCCAGTAGAGCTGGGGGGCTGTGGGGTGACAAGGATCAAACAGGGGGCTCCCTTATAGAAACCATACACTGCTCTTGGCCCACCTCCTGGGCACGGTGCTTATGGTCACCCCCAAATCCCAGCCCAGTGGACTGCATGAGCAGGGGCAGGCTGGACACAGACACAGCTCTCTGGGTGCCCACATTTCAGAGTTGGACGCCAGGCTCTTTGGGGACCCCAAGCCTGCTTCCCCCAATGCGAAACTTCCCTCCAAACTGGGTGATTCAAATGGGAGCCTTGGCAGATCTGTGTGTCCCAGGAAAAGGCAAGGAAGGGATGAGGGGCAGAGAAAGGGTGTTCTCTGTACCCTAATGCCATCTAAATCACAGAAACCCCATGTGGCAGCCGCTGGATTAGCGCAAAATCCGCTCCCTGCCTGGCAGGGAAGTCCCTGGGGCCTGGGTCCCTGCCCACTGGACCACTGCCATGGGGCTGACTTGTGATGGGGAAGATCAAGGCTGCTGTGCCCCAAGGCTGAAGGGGACCCACTTAGCATTCTTGGCTGGGGGGTGGGGTTAGGTGTCTTCATTGCTCAAAGGGCCTACCAAGAGGAGCCTGTTTGGGCACAGCTGGAGGACAATGGGACCCCCTCCCACTGCATCCTGTGGCTTCAAGCTGGGACAGCAGGAGACTTTGTCTGGATGGGGCAGGCTGAGCCCCTGCCCCCTCTCCCCATCTCTCTCTGTCTAGGATGCAGCTGCTGCCCACCTGCTTGCAGCCTGGGTTCAGCCCCCTTTCCAGGAGGTGGTGGAGGGGCTATGGAATAAACGCTTGTCCCGGGCTGCCTGCCCAGGCTGCTGTGGCTTCTGAATGTGAGCCCAGACGCTGTCCCCACATCCTGTGCCCACCCCCTGTCCCCCTCACACAGGCAGCTGGCCAGTTGGGGTCTGTCTCAGTGGCACCTGCTACTGCTTGCACCTGCCCCCTGTCTATCAGAAGCACCTGTCCCCCAGACCCCCCAACATGCAATCCAGTGTGGGGAGATTGCAGGGGGCACTACACGGGAGTACCAGTTTGTGGACCTGGAGCAGGGTGGGGCAGCTGGGGTGTCTTGGCTTGTATTTGGGGGGGCTGGATAGAGGTAGCTTACGGAGAGGATCTCTGCCACAGCCATCCACCAGAAAGTGGGGCTCTTAGGGACAGCTCAGGGGTGAGACGGAGCTCTGGGGACTATGGGGCAGGAACTTCGATGGTGCCCTTCCTGTGCCTCAGGAACAGCTTCCTGTGGGGGCTTCTAAGTGGTGCTTAGAGGGTTGGGGGTCCTCTCAGTGGTTCTTTTTAATTTTTTTTTTTTTTTTTTTGCTTTTTGGGTCACACCCGGCAATGCTCAGGGTCACTCCTGGCTCTTTGCTCAGGAATTACTCCTGGCAGTGCTCAGAGGACCATATGGGATGCCGGGGATCGAACCCGGGTCAGCCGCATGCAAGGCAAACGCCCTCCCGGCTGTGCTATTGCTCTAGCCCCATCTCTCAGTGATCTTGGCTAACTCAGTGCTGCTTTAGCCCAGCAGGGCCGGAACCACCAGGACAGCCCTGCAGTGCTCAGGAGTCACCAGGGTAACACCTTGCAATGATCTGGGGACCACATGGGTCCCAGGGGCTGAACTGGAGTCAGCTGCATGTAGGGCACATGCTGTAACCCTTTGGAGCACTACGAATGGTTTGAGGCTCTTACATTCCTGAAGCAAGCAGATGCCATTGGGCTACACTGGCATGTGATAGGGTCAAATGGAAATGTTACTGGTGCCCGCTAGAGCAAATCAATGATTAACAGGATGTCAAGTGATCAAGTGATAAATTTTGGGGCCGGAGAGACAGTACAGAGGGGGTAGGGCATCTCTATTTTCTTTACAAATGAATCAGGTCGGGGAGAGAGAGGCAGGCATGGGGCCTATTTATAGGGTCTTTTAGTGAGTCTGAGGTGGGAGCTGGCTGCTGGAGCAGGGCCCAGGCCAAGCCTTTGTCTTCCTCTGTGGTTGGCAGCCCAGCCCTGCTGCCAGTCCCGGTGGGGGGGAGGGCGGGTTCCAGCAGTTCACATCAGCCCCTGGAGGCTCCTCCTCCCTGCAGCCTGTTAGGTGGGTTGAGCTTCACAGCTGCGGTCCTGCTCTCAGCCTGGTCCTTGGCCTCCCAGGGGAGGGGGCCAGAGCCATGGCTGCGGCCTGAGTGACCACAGGCAGTGGTCAGCTCCTGTGGTCATTCTGGCTTCGGCCTCCACTTGGCAAAAGCCGGACTCATTCTGCAGAGCAGCAGCACTGTGTTGTGGACGCCCCTTGTAGAGCATTTCCTCCTTCTTGTGGCTACCTGGGTTCGATCCCAGCATCCCATATGGTCCCCCCAAGCACCGCCAGAGAGTAATTCCTAAGTGCAGAGCCAGGAGTAACCCCCTGAGCATTGCCGTGTGTGACCCAAAAAGCAAATTAAAAAAAAGCAAAGTGGAAATTTGGTCTAAAGACTAACCTAGACACCTCCCCAGAACGCACTTCCCGTTGGCGCAGCGCCAAATTTACCACAGGTGGGAGGAAGCCCATCAGAGGCTTTTCCAGGCATCTGCTTTTGTAAGCTCAGTCCTTTGAACGAGCTTTTCGGCCTTAAGAGATGACCAACATGTTTGCTGACTTTCGCTGGAAAACTTGTTCGCTTCAGCCCCTCTCTGCCTGACATTATTTTTATCTCCAGCACAAAAGCGTGAATGCTCATCAATGGTTGTGCAATCTTGTGCGTTTGGCTGCTTTTTCTAAGATGACAAAGGATGGATTCATCTCTCCTGGCTGGGCGCTGTTCCCAGTGCATTCGCTTTGCCGCTGTAAGCGTGCAAACGTGCCCTCTCTTGTTCCAGCCCCCAGAAGCTTCTCTCCTGCCCCATAAAACAGCCCCGTCCGACATCCAGGATGACAGAAAAGATTACTAAGAGACCCCTGTTCAGAAGCGGCGTGGGAGGGGCGGGGGCAGAACTCAGAGGACTGGAGTACAGAGTGTGGGTCTGGGGTACTCCAGCCC
>JAJIBD010008731.1:0-55012 GCA_021461705.1 Cryptotis parvus
CACGCTTGTGGTAATTTCCACTTTTGGTAAGATCACCTGGCATATTTATGTCATGCAAATAAATGCAGTCATTCTATGTCTCTCTCTTTCCTTCTGACTAATTTCACTCAACATGATTTTTCTCCATGTCCATCCATTTATAGGATAATTTCATAACTTCATTTTTTTCTGACAGCTGCATAGTATTCCATTGTGTAGATATGCGACATTTTCTTTATCCAGTCATCAGTTCTCCGGGCATACTGGTTGTTTTTCCAGGTTCTGGCTATTGTGAATAGTGCTGCTATGAAAATAAAAGTGCAGATTGTGTTTCCGCTGTGTGTTTTTTGGCTTTCCAGGGTATATTCCCAGGAGGCGGTATGGCTGGGTCAAAAAAGGGAGCTCAATTTCTAGTCTTTGGAGGAATGTCCATATTGTTTTCCAGAAAGCTTGTACAAGTCGACAATTACAAAAATGTTGACAATTACAAAAATGTTCATGTTTGGGTTTCTGCCATAGAGTGTTCCAGCACCCATCCCTTCACCAGTGCCCATTTCCCACCACCAATGTCCCCGATTCCCCTCCCTCCCCTAGCCTGCCTCTGTGGCAGGTTCTCCATCTCTTTTCTCTCTTTCTTTTTTTTTTCTCTCTCTTTCTCTCTTCCCTCTCTTACATGTTGTGGATTGTAATACATATACTTAGAGGTTATCATGTGTATCTTTTTGCTTGTATTTAATGATCAGCTTTATTTTCCTATGAAGAACTCTCACCTTGAATTCCTACATGTATCAATTACCAAGAAAATTTTGTGTCCTAAGAAAGGAGGGTGTCCTAGAATAGTTCATACAAATCTCTTGAAACTCATAAAAGGATCATGTATCTTACAAGCATTCCCAGTTCTACCATGAACCAGCAGGGTTCCAAAGGGGACATGCAACAGTCACTACCTTAGCTAACTCAACGACTTGACTGAAATATGTGGTGATGGGTTGGAAGGATTTGGGGGAATTCACAGAGAGATGGAACAGGAGCTGAGAAAGGACAGAGCTGGTTCCAGGTACAGGGGGCTTGTTTTATGCTCCGACTTCTTGACTTGGGTTTTCATCATACAATGGCAAGGCAGCCAGTCCCTTTGCAGAAATACTTTCTTGGTGAACGTTCATTTGGGGGAGTACAGCCATTGATGCACAGGGGCTACTCCCGTCTGGTGCTTGGGAGTCACTCCTGGCTGTGCTCAGGGGACCGAACAGTGCCAGAGATCAGACCCAGGCTTCCTGCATGCATATGCCTGTTCTCCAGCCCACTGAGTTATCTCCCCACTCCCTCTAATGCTCATCTTAGAATCAGAAGGTCCATTAGAAATGCCTGTAGCAAAGGAAATTTGTCTCCTCATCTCCGCCCCTATCCTTTGTTGTTGTGATCACTAGTGCTCCTGTGCACACCTGGCCACTCTGTCTGCCTTTGTGCTTGCTCAGGGTCTACACAACAGGTTGTGGTGCTCAGGCAGCTCAGGAAGCACACTCAGCATTGTCTGGGTCACACTCCTTTATTTTATTTTATTATTTTTTGCATTCTAGCTGGGCTTCCCAGGCTGCTGGAGTGCTCACAGACCACTTTGACTTGTGATGTCACCAGGACCAGCTCCTCTTTTACATGGGTGCTTGTACATACCTGGCTGTGGTGAGGCTGAAAATCTCTTGTGGTGCCAGACAGCAGAGCTGCTGGTGCCATGCTGAGCAATTGTGGGTGCACCAGGGATTGAAGTTGGGGTTTCTTGCTAAGTGCTCTAAGCCACTGAGCTGTCTCTGGGGCACCATCAATGAAAATTTCTGTATTTGATAAAAGCATGATGCTCACAGTATAAAGTATCTTTGTTCTTTAATGCTGAAGTATTAAACTGTAAAAAGAGGGTAAGCGTCCTTAAATGACGTGAAGACAAAAATGATATCTAAATATATGTATATATGATATATTATAGAAAATGATAAATCAATATGACAAAATTTTAATGTAACTTGCTTGTGACAGGACTAATGGAGATGTTACTAGTGCCCACTTGAGCAAATCGATGAACAATGGGAAGACAGTGATACAGTGATAAAGTGAATGTTCTTGAAGTTTTTTAGTGAGTTTGGGACCATTAAAAAACAGCAGAGATTGCTTCTCAGCCTTTGGCTAAGATCAAGTGTAGTAAATAAAACAGCAGAGAGGCCAGAGTGATTGTATAGCAGGTACAATGTAAAATACTAGTATTGTAGTATTTATAGTACTTGCCTCGCACGGCGACCAAACCAGGTTCAATGTCCAGCAAGCTATATAGTCCCCCCAAGACTGCCAGGAGTGATCCCTGAATGCAGAGCCAGAAATTAGCCCTGAGAACCACCTGTGTGGTCCCCAAACCAACACATTTTTTTTAAATTAAAAAAAAACAGAGGCCAGGGAAATCGGATAGGAGGTCATGTGCTTACCTTGCGTGCAGCCAACCCTGATTCAATCTTCAGCACCACATAGAGTTCCTCAAGCAATGCCAGGGATCACTCCTGAGCCCTGAATCAAAAAAAAAATAGCCCCCGAGCACAACGCAGTGTGACTCACATATTCTAAAGTATATTGATAACAGGGAACAGAATTTTAAAATCATGCATTTCAAATGTCGCATCTAAGGTTGATAAATTTCAGATCTCTGGAGTGGCACAGGGCAGGAGTATTTTGAAAATACAGTGGGGACAAGAGTGGGCAGTCAGGGCTGAAAATCAGGACCTAGGACTACAATTCTTGCCTCACAGCCGAGAGGAGCACTGAACAAATCCCCAAACTAATAACAACCATTACTTTAGCCATATATAGGCCTAACTGTTTATTATATTTATGGTTTTCATTATGAAGTCATATAACCACATTACATAAAAATTGGATTTTTTTTAAAAAGGCAAAGAAAAAGTTATTACTATAACATATGCAATGAGAGTATTTTTAGTTTATTTCCTCTAAGTATTTTTTTAATGTATATGTTTCCTTTCTAGACAGTTTGACACATTGAGCACACGACTTCAATGCTATTTTCATTTGACATTGAAAATGTCTTTGAAGCAATCATTTTTGATGAAACTGTACCAAGTAGATGTGCTATTATTGATTTAACTATTCCCCTACTCTTGCACATTTAGATTGTCCTGAATTTTCATTTCTGAATTACAAATAATGCTGCAAGGAACAAATTTGTTCATTCCACTGCTTCCACTATAGACACCATTTACAAAAGTAGGGTCATGGGGTCAGGATGTGTCCATTCTCATAGCCTCAACACATGCCAAATTGCTTTGCAAAAAATGCTTTAACTATTTATGTTGCATCCATTGAGAGGTTTTTACAAAACCATTGCTGATTTTGCAACATTTGACATTATAAAATTTTTGTTTCAAATTTAAAGTGTGCAACTGTGTCAATTGTAGGTCAGAACTGACAGAGGGAAACCTTGATCTTAACTTATTTTGCCAGTAACTATATTTATTCAACAAATGATTACTGGGCATCTACTTTGTTGCTAGTCATATGCTCATTACTGAAGTGTCATTGGTTGGCATTCTGGAATTCAGACTCTGAATGTCAAAGATTGTGGAGTGATATGGAGTGATCTGTGCATCAGTAACCTGGGAAGGAGATTAGAAATTTGATGGGACAGAGTTTAACACTGGATTGCAGCAAAATATCAGCAAATTCACAGCCAACACCACCACACATGATGCAAAAGTGGCACGTGCCCTCCTCTCAGAGGTACCTAAGGTTAATGCTAAGGGCATGAGAAAGGGGCAGGTTCTACTGGAATGGGATATGATCTTGGGTGAAACAGATCTTCTGAGCCCTCTCATTTCATGAGGAATATTGCTCCTTGAAGGCTGTACATGGCTGGGCTCCCAGTTATTGAAGACACAAGTGTCTCTTCCCTTAAAAAAAAGATCTGGGTGGTACATGATGCCACCACTTTCAGTAGTGAACAAAGCAGAAATTGCCTTTGTTCCTGAGAACTTACATCAGGAAGAGTTAGCGACAGCTGCTGAAGACATCCACTCACAGAATAACCACAACAAGCCACAACATCATGGAGAAAAAGCAAAAAATTTTTAGGGTGCCATGGGGTGGACAATAAGGGAACTGGGCCTAATGTTGGAATTTCAAGGAAGAAGCTCTTAAGGAAGTCATGTGAGATCAGATGTGGGGAATAAAAAGGAGGCGATGAGGTCAAAGATGAGCAAGGGGGAAGAGTCAAACTGGGAAGGAAACAGGGGGGTTTGGTTTTGAAAGGAAGAGAAATTGGGGTCTTTGGAGGGAGGACGGTGGGTACATTGGTGATGCGTGAACTATTGGAATTATGAGCACCAGAAAACACTATTTAGAAAGTATGGCAAGTCACAGAACCTCAACAAATTTAAGGAAAAAGAAAAAATTAAAACTAAAACACTACGCAAAGAAGTGAGTCTGCAAGTGAAACTAGCCAAAAGGAAATGAAGAGCAGATGATTCAAAATGAGAACTGGAAAACCCCGAGTGTGGACCGGTTTGAATAGAATCTATGTTTGTCTATCTTGTCCTTTGAGAAGACCTATGTAACAGGAGTGGGGAATTTTTTTTTTCTGCTAAGGACCATTCTGATATTTATAACAACATTGTCAGATCAGCTGACAAGAAATATGTGTCTGTTGCATCATGGACAAGGGCCTGGCCACAAGATTCTGCAGCACCCAAAAGTGCCCACAGGCCAGATGTTCCCCACCTCTGCTGTACAAGTGCTTCAATGTGAGTGGAAGAGAGAAACACCTGGTGAACTCATTATATAAATGGTCATTTTATTTTATTTTTTTCAACAAGGAACCTAGTGACTTTATTTTTTTTAATATATTTTATTATACCACCATGAGATAAACAATTACAAAAATGTTCATGTTTGGGTTTCGCCATACATTGTTCCAGCACCCATCCCTCCACCAGTGCCCATCTCCCACCACCAATTTCCCCATTCCTTTCCTCCTCCCCTAGCCTGCCTCCATGGCAGGCTCTTTATCTCTTTTCTCTCTCTCTTTCTCTCTCTCTCTCTCTTTCTCATTCTCTCTTCCTTCTCCTACACATTATGGATTGTAATATATATACTTAGAGGTTATGATGTGTATCCTTTTGCCTGCATTTAATGCTTAGTTTTATGTGGTAATAGCACTTTAGACAATTATTAGCACACTGTTCCATTCTCTGTCTTACCTAACCTCTGCTCCCACACGTTTGTGGTAATTTCCACCTTTGACAGATCTCCTGATCCACCTTTCACCTGACTTTGGATATTGGTATTATAATATGTATATATGTATATATATTCATGTCATGCAAATAAATGCAGTCATTCTATATCTGTCTCTCTCCTTCTGACTAATTTCACTCAACATGATCTTTTCCATGTCCATCCATTTATAGGCAAATTTCATAACTTCATTTTTCCTAACAGCTGCGTAGTATTCCATTGTGTAGATGTACTAAAGTTTCTTTATCCAGTCATCGATTCTCGGGCACTCTGGTTGTTTCCAAATTCTGGCTATTGTGAATAATGCTGCTATGAAAATAAAAGTAGGGATGGTGTTTCTGCTGCGTGTTTTTCGCTTCCCAGGATATATTCCCAGGAGTGGTATGGCTGGGTGAAATGGTAGTTCAATTTCTAGTCTTTGGAGGAATGTCCATTTAGTTTTCCAAAAGGCTGTACCAGGAGACATCGACATTCCCACCAACAATAGAATGAGAGTCCCCTTTTCCCTGCATCCATGTCGTTATATAAATGGTCATTTTAAAGGCAAAAAGTCCAAATAAGTAGTGAGAAGCTGGTGGAAAGAGATGGTAGCAGATGAGTTGCCAGACACCAGCCTGGCAACTCTTTCTTTAACCCACCACCTATGACCATTCAGATGGCAGGACACTAAGGATTACATCTATGTGTGCATGATCCCAGCCTGGGAATAAGAAAGCCTAAGGGACGGAGTTCTGGAGAGAGCCAGAGACAGGTTACAGAGCAACAACCCCCGGCCAGAGGAGATGGGTGGCAGCTGTGTGTTTTAAACTAGGAACATGTACATTGAGTAAGAAGAATAGTTTAGGGACAAGGCATGGCTGTCACATATTAGAGGCAAGCAGACACTGAGGGACAATTCAAGGACAGCTTAAGCTAGACTGGGCATTGAGGGACAGGAGAAGTGACACTGTCCATGGGTAAAAGGAGAGAACCAGGGCATTGGGAAGGGACCCAGACCCATTGATTTAAACTATATAATGAACTTTGAATTTTTTTCTTCTTCAGTTTTTGGGTCACCCCTGCATATTCAGGACTTAATTCTGGCTCTCCATTCAGAGATAACTCCTAGTGGGGTTTGGGGGACCATCAGGGTTGCTGAGATAGAACCCAAGTTGGTTGCATGCAGAATCAGTGTCCCACCTGCTGTATTATCTCTCCAATTCCAGACTTTAGTTTATAAAACACTGATTTTAGGGCCAATCTTTCATATAATTCTCAGGAGCTCACAAACTCAAAAATAAACCTATTTTTGCATCAAAATAAAGAAGACAGCATTCTTGCATTAACTTAGGGAAGACAGATCCCTTAATCAGTGTCCCTTCTTTAGGTTTACAGAACAGATGAACATTGGTGGAGGCATTAGAGGACCAGTCTTTAATCTTCCCTCTCTAAGATTATAATTCCCTATTATTTTTCCTGTATGAGCAAACTCTTGTGACAATACAGGCAAGATAGTTCTCTAGGATGTGAGTCTACCATCTTCTCATCTGCAAATTTGTGCTTTAATAAAGTTCCTTCACAACCACTTACCAAGCTTCTCCACGATTGATCCTCACGAATGAAATTGAACGTTAATGAGACAGAGAGAATTAAAGACTCAAAAGAATTTTTTAAGCATAATGACTGGTGTTTGAGAATCAAAAGGATGAAGCAAGAAAAAGGCTGGGGGGAGATAGTCACCTGCTCAGGAAATATTTTTGACCTGGGTATTTTTAAGCCATAAAAATGTGAAACTTATGCTTAATATTATGCATATGGGTAACACTATTTGTGCTAAAAACTATTTCTGACTGGAAAATAGATTAAAATGAGTCAAGAAAGCATAGGAAGACCAATCAGTATGCTAACAGGCATGTGACCCTAATAGTCTAGAGAGGTTATAGTGGACCTAAATATAACTGAAAGAGATGCAATTGATAGAATTTGGCATTTGAGAAGGTTTGGGAAGTAAACTATATAGCAGGATCAAGAATGACTTTAGGATTCTTATCTGCCCAATGGGATGGTTTGGTCTATACTGTTCAATGAGATGGGGGATGCAAAGAAAGGTAAGCTTTATTTTATTACAATGATGATGCGTGTCACGGGTAACAGTCTTGGAGGAGGCACCTTTTTTGGTCTATGCTGTCTTCTTACTGGCTGTACCACTTTTGAAGAGGTTCTTGAAATGGCGGCTCGTGGAGATAGCACCAAAGTGGATAAGCTGGTTCGAGACATTTACAGAGGAGACTATGAAAGGTTCTGACTGCCAGGCTGGGTTGTGGCTTCAAGGTGAGGTGGCATGTATGAATAGAAATTCAAGAATAAGATTAAACAGGTCCACATACTGTAAAGCCACCTTGAGTGTGTGGGAGTCTAGCTAATAACTAGTCTAGCTATTAGAGCCCAGCATCATGTTACAGAATCATGTACCATCGCTAACATGATCCAGTTTGAGAATGTTTTTGGTGTCCCAGAAAGCTGCGTCACAGCTCTGAGTGCATTTCCCCACTCTCGAATCCCTGCTAACCATTCACCTGTTGCCTATGCCGGACACTTCCTATAAATGAGATAGATAGGTGACATATTTTTTTGGTATAAACACAACTGGCAGCTAGAGTGATTACACACCAGGCTGAATGGATATGCTTTGCATAGCCTGAGGCCTTGGGTTCAGTCCCCAGCATTGCATGGTTCCTGCTAGCACTTCTAAGAGTGACCCTATAAACAAAAACAAAAGCCCCTAAAATAAACAAACCCCCCTCACAGAACCACGATTCTCAGTGGGCAGATAATTGGGTTGTAGCTGAAAAATGAAGTCATGGTCCTAAGTAATAGGTCTTAATGAAAGGGAGATCATGAATTTATGGAGAGAACAGAATTATTCACCTTTACCCTGATTGCGGGCCAGAGTTGCTACCAGCTCTCCCTGTGCTTGGCTGATCATAAAGCATCTGGGAGGAAAGTCGGGTTCTATCCTTGGCCCGTCATTCCAATAGAACCTCGCAAGAAGCCAGAGGAACCCCCCCACACCATGAGGGCTGCCATTTTCAACATCCGGACTCCACAGCTTGTCAGAGCTCCACCCAAGAGAAAAGCCAATCTCTTCCCGTTCATCAGTTAATGCACGAACTGAGAGCCTACCTACTACCTAGAGTATCCCACCCACACGGCAGAGCCTGGCAAGCTACCTGTGTCATATATGATATGCCAAAACCAGTAACAATTATAGACCTCATTCCAATGATCTGAGCTAATGGTCTGAGGCTCTTCGTGTTCCTGGAGCGAGCAGATGCCTTTGGATTACACTAGCACGTGACAGGACAGGACATATGGAGATGTAACTGGTGCCCACTCGAGCAAGCGATGACCAATGGGAAGACAAGTGACAAGTGATGGCGATGATGATGATGAGGATGATGATGATGATGAGGATGATGATGATGATGATGATGATGATTTGTCTTTTGGGGCACATCTGGCAATGCTCAGGGGTTACTCCTGGCTCTGTGTTTAAGAATTATACCTGGAAGTGCTCAGGTGACCTTATGGGATGCCGGGAATTGAAGCCAGCTTGATTTCCTGCAAGGAAAATACCCTACCCACTGTGCTGTCACTCTGACCCCTGAAAGATTGGCTTTAGGGTAAGTCATTCTTTTGATTTGTTGCTTTTGAGCTTGATATAATGTAGAAATGAATTGTGTTGATTAGCTTGTTTGGGAAAAGCATTCAAAGAATCCGAAGGAGAAATCTGAGTTGGATATTTATGTTTGACAGACCCTGGCCAAATGACTAAACCTTTAAATAAAAACCTAGGGAGATCTTTGAGAAGGCATACTGATACATTTTGAGAACCTCAAAAGACATTTAAATTTATTGCAGAGGATGATGAGTCATTTCAGGAAACTTAAACAAAAGAACAGTCAGTGTTCTGGTGAGTAGAGGTTCATGGAAATATTTAGAATGGTTCAATATGTGTTTAGTCCAAGAGTTGAATAATGTTGGGAAGTTGGGTGAGAAGAACACTGAGAAGTGACCCATGATTGAGTGACTTGTCTTTCATTAGTGAATCCACTGTAGGTTCGGAAGACAGTGGCACTAGAGAGAGAGAGAGAGAGAGAGAGAGAGAGAGAGAGAGAGAGAGAGAGAGAATAACCTGTGAGGAAATGAAGGCATTGAACTTAGATCTCTTTCAGAAAGCGCAGGTGTAGAGTGTTTTAAAAGATTGGTGGGAGCTGTAGGGGGAGGGAAATGTAGATTTTGCTTTGTTTTGCTTTTACAATGCTTTAGTGGACAGGAAAGATACAGTTATGTAGAAGAAGCTAAGTGTGTGGGGTTGGAAGTAGAGGTCAACGCAGGCAGTGAAATTCCCAGGGTCGGAAGAGGACTAAGATAGTTCATACTACAGGAAGGATAGAATGTCAGCATGCATCCATGCTGACATCCTTTAGAAGGATGTGCTAAAGTGGGGAGAAAAATAGAAAAAAAATAATTTCTATTTTTATGTAAGAGGAGGGCCATCTGTAGAGAAAAGGGAGAACATTTGAGCATTGATTGAGGATGTTGGGACCAAGAATTTGCAAAGTCTTCTAGTCCCATATACCTGCAATTTCAGATTTGAGGCATGGATGAAATACAATGTTATTAGCTGAAAATAGAGGAAGGTCCCACAGGTCAGTTCTGACAAAGCAAGAAATTATTTTTTTTTAATTTTTTTTATTATACCACCGTGAGACATACAATTACAAAGGTGTTCATAATTGGTTCTTGGTAATACATTATTCCAGCACCCATCCCTCCACCAGTGCCCCATTTCCACCACCAATGTACCCCACCCCTCCCGCCCACCCCCAAGCTGCCTCAATAGCAGGTACCGCGTTTCCTCTCTTTCTCTCTGTCTCTCTCTGTCTCTGCATCTCTCTCCCTCTTATTTTGCATATTGTGGCTAGCCCTGCAGGTATTTAGAGTTTATCACTTAAGTCTCTTTGTGTATATTCAATGGTGAGTTTTAATCTGCCATTACCATTTCCCACATTTAGTAAAACACTGATATCTATTTATATCCTATTAATGAATGCAGTCATTCTATATCTGTCCTTTTCCTTCTGACTAATTTCACTCAGCATGATAGTCTCCATGTCCATCCATTTGCAGGTAAATTTCATAATTTCATCTTTTCTGACAGCTGCATAGTATTCCATAGTGTAGGTGAACCACAGTTTCTTTAGCCAGTCCTCTGTTCTCAGGCATTTAGGTTGTTTCCAGATTCTAGCTATAGTGAATAGCGCAGAGATGAATAAAGAAGTACAGATAGTGTTTCTGCTATGTGTTTTTCGGTCTCTAGGGTATATTCCCAGGAGTGCTATTGCTGGATCAAATGGGAGCTCAATATCTAGTTTTCAGAGGAATGCCCATATTGTTTTCCAAAAGGGCTGGACCAGTCGGCACTCCCACCAACAGTGGATGAGAGTCCCTTTTTCCCCACATCCATGCCAGCACAGGTTGTTCTTGCTGTTTTGGATGTGTGCCAGTCTCTGTCGTGTGAGATGGTACCTCATTGTTGTTTTGATTTGCATCTCCCTGATGATTAAAGATGAAGAGCACTTTTCATATGCCATTTGGCCATTTGAATTTCTTCTTTTGGAGGATTCTATTCATTTCTTCTCCCCATTTTTTGATGGAATTGGCTGTTTTTTTTCTTGTGGAAGTGCTACCAGTGCCTGATATAACCTGGATATTAACCCCTTGTCAGATGGGTATTGGGTAATACTAGCAAATAGAATCCAAAGAGTCATCAAAAAGATTATACACCATGACCAAGTGGGATTCATCCCGGGAATGCAAGGATGGTTCAACATCCGCAAGTCAATCAACATAATACATCATATCAACAAAAAGAAAAATAAAAAATCATATGATCATATCAATAGATGCAGAAAAGGCATTTGACAAGATTCAACACCCGTTCATGATAAAAGCTCTCCGTAAAATGGGTATTGAAGGAACCTTCCTCAAGATAATCCAGGCCATCTACTACAAGCTCACAGTGAGCATCATTCTCAATGGGGAAAAACAGAAAGCCTTCCCCTTAAGATCAGGGACAAGACAAGGCTGCCCACTCTCACCACTTCTATTCAATATAGTACTGGAAGTACTTGCCATAGCAATCAGGGAAGAAAAAAGACATTAAGGGCATCTGGATAGGAAGGGAAGAAATCAAGTTATCACTATTTGCAGATGACATGATATTATACCTGGAAATCCCGAAACTCTCTACCAAGAGGCTCCTAGAAATAATACATTCCTGTAGTAGAGTGGCAGGGTACAAAATCAATACCCAAAAGTCAATGGCCTTCCTATATGCAAACAGTGAAAGAGAAGAAAGGGACATTAAAGAAACTATCCCATTCACAATTGTGCCCAGAAAATCAAAGCAAGAAATTCTTGGCCAAGATCTTTGCACTGGGGTAAAGTAAACATCACTAGTCTTTACCCCAGCACACTTTTTAGATATTTTGCTTGATAACCCAGTTTAAATGAATGAGTTCTTCCCTAGAGTGAGATTGCTATCATCATTAGACCAACTAATGGAAAACGACCCTCCAACTTTTATGCATAAAATTGACCAATGATAGTTTGAGGAGATGGAATACATAAAGTCCTATTTTATCAGTTTGGTCTGGTAAATTAATAAATATCTAGTTCGCATCCTCTGTGGACCACACACTTGGAATAAAGAGCGTGAAAAGGAGATAATATTCATCTTGGTAAGACTAACTGTATAGTTGGGAGTCATAACAATGTAACTAATTAAATAATTATAAGTCAGTAAAGTGTCATGAGGGAGAAGTTTAGAGTTCTTTGGCAGTTCAATGAAGGAGGGCTTCACTTAATTTTAGAGGTTAGAGAAGATGCCCCAAGGGATATATGTAACTCCAGGACATGAAAAATGAACAGGTGTTGGCCAAGTGAAAAGACTAAGCTGTTAGGGAGTGTATGGACACAAACGGGCAATGGTGACTCAATTTTTGGGAAGTTCTGAGGTCAGTCTTGGGAGAAGACGGTAATTATCTATGGGAGAATATCTATCTATGCTTGCTGTGGGCTTGTAGTAGACCTTGAAATTTGGGTGCCACTGGGCCAGTCTGCAATGTTTTTTACTTAGGCTATTTTTCAGTAAGGCTTCTTCTGTGATTATTATTGATAATTTCTGATGGGTGTTTAGCTTTACATCTGTTAGCTAATAGCTTCCCATTAAAATCACTTGGGGTAAAAAGGAGCTTTGCTAACTGGTATTATAAAGCATCCTAGACTGATAGGTTAGAATGACTGGGCTAGGGTCTTTATTAATATGAGACCATTATTATTTTTAAAAAACCTCCAGCTGATGGGGCCGGAGCCATAGCCCAGCGTGTAGGGCATTTGCCTTGCACGCGGCTGGCCTGTGCTGGCCTTGGTTTGATCCCGGCATCCCATATGGTCTCTGAACACTGCCAGGAGTAATTCCTGAGTGTGGAGCCAGGAGAAACCCCTGAGTATTGCAGGGTGTGACCCAAAAAAAGAAAAAAAAAAAGAAAACCTCCAGCCGATTCTGATGTGTAGTTGACATGAGACCTATTGATGTGAGACTCTTAGAGGCAAGCACAGATGGGTGCTTGGTCTCTGGATATCAGATCTCAGGGTCAGAGTGAGGCTTGGGAGAGGAGGAGCATCTGCTTCCCACAACTCCACCTTCATGGAGAAAGTATCTCCCACATCCCTGCTTCCCTCAGGCCTCAGAGATCTCATTCTTGCATGTATTTGAGTTTCAACAGATTCTTCTTTCTGCTTTGTGAAATCTGTACTAACCTCAGTAATTTTAGCTTTGTAGCCTTTCTTAGATCATTTATCTCCTGCCCATCCAATGTAGCTCTCCCTGCAGAGAACTTTGACCTGCTTTTCAGCAGGGGCAGGGGGGGAGTGGGATGTTTCCACAGAATCTCTTTCCTCTGCTCTCAAAGTCAGAAGATCTTTTGATAGCAGTTGGGATCCATAACCTTTCGTGTTACTTTCATAGACATTCCTCAGTCTGTTCTGACCTTTCTACTTTACCATCAATTTGTGCAAAGAACAGGAATTAAAATATACTTGGCACCAGGTTTAAAATATGAATGCACCCACAATTAGGGGCTGCAGAGATAGGATATACATAGGCTCTCTCCTTTCAGAGCTGAAGACTCCAGGTTGATCCCCAACACAGCACATGGTCCCCTGAACACTGCCAAGAATGGTCCCTGACCACAGAGCCAGGATTGCATGCTGGGAACTACTGGGGTGACCCATGTCTTCCTCTGCAAAATCAATAAGTACCCTGTCTTGCAAAAAAGAAGCAGTTCCAAAAGTGAGTCCAGAGCTCATTTCAGTGCATCAAAAAAAAGTGACTTCCTTGTCCTCTGAGCTCTTGGGGCAGTTTTCGCTACCTTCCATAGCTAATGGACCAGCCTACTTAACAGGGCTCTGGGTCCATACTGAAAAACAGATTCCTAGTAGGCTGCCTGAGTAACTCTCTAAGACTGGCTCACAAAGAATTCCTCATGTTCCCCTTCCTCCAAAGTAAAGATGACAATGGACCAGATCATTTGACTATATACTCATCTTGGCTGCTCTCAATATGCTCAATCACAGTTGACCTGAACATACTACTTATTTTATTCATATTTTGAATCGCGACCGCGCGATTTACCTCCAAATTACCGTAAATATTCCACCCACCCTCTGAGAGAGTCCCACAAATTAATGAGAATATAGCACCCACCATGGCAGAGCCTGGCAAAAGCTGTCCAATGCGTATTCAATATGCCAAATCCAGTAACAGAAATGTTTATTTTCCTGACCCCGAAAGACCCCTTAATACAGCAGCAGTAAGAAAGGCAAACAAGCAGTGCCAGACAAAATTTCATGGCCATCCTAGGCTGCCAAAACAAAGAAGGACTAAAATTACTGTCTGTACTTTCAATGCACGTACACTGGCATCGGAAGCATATATTGAGGATCTGATGCTGCAAGCAAAAAAGATCAAGTACGACATCATTGGTCTGACTGAGACGAGGGAGGCGTCAGTCATCATGCTGTATTTGACACCGGAGAAGAATTGTTCCTTGGAACATGCGCCGAAAAGAGGCATCGGTGGCGTTGGTGTCCTTGTCAACACAAACATGGCAGCCAACATTGATTCATTTGAATGCCTTACAAATCGAATAGGACAATTACACTTGAAGAGATGTGGCCCACTGCCAGCAATCTCTATCTTCATTGTCTACGCACCAACATCCACATACAAAGAAGATGAAATTGAGAAATTCTACATGGAATTGGAGGAGTTCTATAAGAAAGATCACACCTTCTACAAGATCATAGTTGGTGATTTTAATGCCAAAATAGGACCAAGAAGATCGGCTGAAGACCTCCACATAGGGACCCATGGCCTAGAATGGAACGAACAGGGTGAGAGACTATCTGAGTTCATCATGTCCACCAAGACCATTCATGGGAACTCACAGTTCCAGAAAGCTGAAGCTAAACATTGGACATAGGAATCTCCTGGCAGACAGTTCCACAATGAAATTGACCACATCATCTTCAATCGACGGTTTTGTCTGACCGATGTAGCTGTCGTCCCCAAATTCCAAACAGGATCAGACCACCGTCTCCTTCGTGCAAAATTCTACTTCCCGAAGGGGAGAAAAGGCTGCAAAGTTTAAGAAGAGAACTCCCAGAACGACTACCAACTGGGAACTCTTTGGCACCATTGCAGCAACATGGGAAGATACCATCATTGATGACATCGATGAAGAATACAACCGACTGGTTCAGCACCTCCATGATTGTGCGAAGAATGCTGAGAGAGAGAAAGACACAAAAGGACACCTGTCTTCAGAAACTCTCGAGCTCTTTCGCCAACGTGGCAAGGCACAAGCCTCAGGAGACCAAATGCTAACATCCAAGCTTGCTAAACAGTGCAGAGAAGCGATAAAAGAAGACCTCAAAGACAGAAGAGCAGAAATACTGGAAGATGCAGCAGAAGCCGGGAAAAGCATTCGCACTGCCCGCCTGTCCTTTTGCCAACTATAAGACCAAGATGACTGCCCTCCGATGCCCTGATGGATCTATCACATCTTCCAGAAAGGAAATGGAGAAGATTATCCAGGACTTCTACTCAAATCTCTTTGATAGCCACATCCACCTGCCCACATACCAAATTCCACAGGATGGATATGTCATTCCCAGCATTCTCCCTTCTGAAATCCAACATGCCATCTCGTCAGTAAAGAAGGGAACAGCACCAGGCCCAGACAAAGTCAGACCCGAACACCTGAAGAATCTGCCGTCGGTACTCATCAATACACTAGCTCGGCTCTTCACATGCTACCTGTCCGAATGCAAGGTGCCCTCCCAATGGAAAACCAGCAGGACAGTTCTACTGTTCAAGAAGGGAGACATTCACGACATCGGCAACTATAGCCCCATCTGCCTGTTGTCTGTCATCTACAAGCTGTTTACACGAGTCATCCTGAACAGGATTAGCAGAACACTAGATGAAGGACAACCATGCGAGCAAGCAGGCTTCCGGAAAGGATTCAGCACAATCGACCACATCCACACGGTAACCAAGCTCATTGAGGTTTGTAGGGAGTACAAGATGCCGCTCTGTCTCATGTTCATTGATTTACAGAAAGCCTTTGATTCTGTGGAGACTGGAGCAGTCATCGAAGCCCTAGCCAAACAGGGCGTTCAAACCCAATACATCAAGATCCTTCGTGAGCTGTATTACGGATTCACCACCAGGATCTCACCATTCTACAAAGAAGTGATCATTAATGTGAAAAGAGGGGTTTGACAGGGTGATACCGTTTCACCAAAACTCTTCAGCGCCACCCTCGAGAACATCATGCAACAATTAGAATGGGAAGGAATGGGAGTGAAGATAGATGGTCGGCAACTACACCACCTCCGCTTTGCTGATGACATCATTCTAATAACACCAAACATTAGCCAAGCGGCACATATGCTGGCTGAGTTTGACAGAGAATGTGGAAAGATAGGTCTACAGCTGAATCTAAAGAAAACTATGGTCATGAAGAATGAACTAGTTCCAGAGGCCCCATTCACTCTCAATGGAACAAACATCTCTGAATGCAGCAGTTATGTGTACCTAGGTCGAGAAATCAATATGATGAACGACCTAAAACCTGAGCTTTGCAGGAGGAAGAGAGCGGCATGGAATGCCTTCAAAGGCATCGAAGAAATAGCTAAAAGGACAAAGAACCTCCGGCTCCGGGCACATCTCTTTGACTTCACCGTGCTCCCTGCATTAACATACGCCTCAGAGACCTGGGCCCTACGAAAGCAGGATGAGAATGCTATTTGTGTCTCCCAGAGAGGAATCGAAAGAGCTACGCTTGGAATATCACGCCTCACTCAAGTGAGAGAAGGAATCCGGAGTTCTGACCTCCGTTGCTATTCCAGAATCAGGGATGCTGTCTTGTTTGCCAAGGCATCGAAAATCAGATGGGCTGGACATGTAATGCGATTTGGAGACAACCGCTGGACTAGAGCCATTACCGACTGGATCCCCACGGGATATCAAAAGATCACGTGGCCGCCCACCTACAAGATGGTCAGACTTCCTTGTAAAGACCCTGAAGGAACGGTTTGAGGCTCTTCATATTCCTGAATCAACCAGATGCCATTGGGCTACATTGGCACGTGATAGGGTCCAATGGAAATGTTACTGGCGCCCGCTCGAGCAAATCGATGAATAATGGGATTCAAGTGATCAAGTGATCAAGTGATTTTGAATACTCCAAATAGGCCTTTGGAGTATTTAAACTTCATTCTTATAATCCTCCAAATAGCTCTTCACATGATTTGGCTTTGGAAAGAGTTTCTGGGAGGTCTGATCACACCTTGCATACTGATGTTGGCTCCCATGAAGAAGGGCATGTCTCTCTATAGGACACTTTTAATTCAAGTCAGAGGCAGAAAGTTGACAGGGTAATTAATTAATGAAATAGGATTATAAAGTCAGGGTTGGGCCCAACCCTTGAGCATTTAGAAAATGACTTTAAAGTGCTGGACCAGCCCAGTTCTGACATGTGCCAGGACCAAACTAGGCCAAGTGAGTCATGAGTCAGCCCAAAGGTGTTCTCTCAGACCACAGATGCCGTCCTCAGCATCTATTCACCCAGTGTATCAATACAGACCACCTCTAGCAATAGTTCTCTCTTCAAGCAATTCCCTTTTGTCCCTCAGTCCCATTTGATTGCTGGGAGAGGCTAAGTGGGGACAAAACCAAGTGTGAGACGCATTGGAAGTGTTAGTCACCATGTTGTAGACCCTTTACACCTGGTAGGAAGAAGGTAGATGGGGCTGTGGGGGAAAACACCAGACTGGGTACATACTTCCCTGTCACCCAAGGTAGTCAGGCTCCTCTGTACAGAAAATAATATTGAACGCTTCTCAAAGATGAGAGGCTTTATCTCTGGCCCTTTTACATCATAACAATACTCTCGAGACTCTGTTCATGTTGCCTAAGCACTGCAAGTGGCCCCGTTCAGGCTTCCCCACTTTGACAAGTCAGTACCATCTCTACTGGGACACCTCATGTAGGCCTGAGCTCAAGACTCAAACAAGGTTTTCAGCGTCTGGATTCTGATTTCAGACATTCCACAGATTCCCTTTTTAAAAAAATTAAATCACCATAAGATGGGGCCAGAGCAATAGCAAAGAGGGTAGGGCATTTGCTTTGCATGCCGCCAATCTGGGTTCGATTCCGGCATCCCATATGGTCCCCTGAGCACCGCCAGGAGTGATTCCTGAGCAAAGAACCAGGGAAGAAACCACTGAGCGTTGCCAGGTGTGACTCAAAACTGAGAGTTGCCAGGTGTGATCAAAAAAGCAAAAAAAAAAAAATTTCACCATAAGATACATAGTGACAAAGTTGTTCATGATTGGGTCTTAGTCATATAGTGTTCCAATTCCTATCCCTTTACCAGTATACATTTCCCACCCCCCCCCAACCCCAAGCTGCCTCTAGCACAGACACTTTTCTTCTCTGTCTGTCTGTCTGTCCGTCCGTCCGTCCGTCCATCCGTCTGTCTGTCTGTCTGTCTGTCTGTCTGTCTATCCATGCATCTCTTTCTTTCCTTTTGGGCATTATAGTTTACAACTCAGGTACTAAAGGTTATCATATATATCGCTTTAATGTATAGATTCTTTTTTTTTTCTTTTTTGGGTCACACCCGGCAATGCTCAGGGGTTTCTCCTGGCTCTACACTCAGGAATTACTCCTGGCGGTGCTCGGGGGACCATATGGGATGCCGGGGATCGAACCTGGGCCGGCATGGACTGGCAGCGTGCAAGGCAAATGCCCTACCAGCTGGGCTATCGCTCCGGCTCCAAATGCATAGATTCCTGACAAAGCATTTTCTGAATAAAAATTCTCTCTAGACAACTGAGTGTATTTTTAGACCAGCATCCTGAAACTGATTGTTTATAAATAATTTATTTTTTCAAGTTAGAATAAACTGTCTACATTTTTGTCAAACTAATCTGCTTTCTTAGAGAATTTTTTGTCCTTTCCAAATTTATTCTCTGCCCATCCCTGTGTTACCAACACCAAGGTCTAGTGTCTTACCCCTCAGATTCCAAAACTCCAGAGATGAAAGTTGGTGAAGAAAAACAGGTTTGTTCAGGTGCCAGCAACTGATGGACTGCTAGGAGATGGTGGACTTGCCCCTCAAACCAACTTACTCCCAAGCTGGGGATTGTGGTCTCTTAGGTCTGATGGAAGAAGTGAGAAAAAGCAGAAAAGTGCAGTCAGCTGGTAAAAGGGAATGAGGTCAGTTATAAGCATCTTGCTGAGTGAGAATTTAATGATTGACATTAAATGTCACTAGACATTTAATGATGTCTAGTGACATCATTAGTGACATCTAATGATGTCACTAGACCAGGCTGATCTCTTCTTTGTGAAACTCAAGATAACACCATAGGTGGTCTTCGGGATGCCATGAGGGTCCTGACATCAGTTTTTCCTTTTCCTCTTATTTATGGTTGTCTCCTACTTTAACACTAAACAGCTTATGTGAACATTTCTGAAGGGGAAAGGAAAAGGAAGGATCATGTAGGTAAACACTGGTGGTCCTCCTGGTTCTGCCAATCCCACAGTGAATGCAAAGGGCAGGGACACCTCTCAGCAATTTCTCATCACCCTGATGCTAATGACTTGGATCATGAAAGGGAAATTTGGATATGTTTTATCTATCCTTGGACATAAGCAACATGGCTTTCTTAGGGACAAATACTGGGTTCTCTGGGGTTCTTATAAAAGTTGGGTAGACTAGATTCTTTTCTAAGGTCCCATTCACCTACCAACTTTGTGACCTGAGATACTACTTTTTCACAAACACACCAGAGATGGACGGAAGCATCATGCATATTATTCTCTGAGATGTGTAAAGTGGAATAGCGTCATAGAGCAGGAATAAGTAGGTGGGGTACAATGTGTAAAAGAAGAGAGAGAGAGTAGAGAGAGAGAGAGGGAGGGAAAGAAAAGCTGCCTGTTATAGAGGCAGGCTGGGGGGTGGGTGGGAGGGGAATGTGGGGACATTGGTGGGAATGGGGCACTGGTGGAGGGGATGGGTGCTGGAATACTGTATGACCGAGAACCAACTATTAACACCTTTGTAATTGTATATTTCCGGTGGTATAATAATTTTTTTTAAAATGTAGGTGTGGTACAAACTAGCAACAGAACCTGCCTTTACACTGCCACGTTCTGTCTTTGAAAGCTGTAAGTGAGGCCATGTTGGTCTGCTGAAGAAACATAATTAAAAGTGCTTTGAAAATAAAAACACATACAAGGATCAGGATTCATTTTAGGAAAGTAGAAAAAAAAGGCTGCTTAAGAAATCATTACTCAGCCTCTGGATTTTGCAATTCTACTCAGCTTTAAATAGTTACATAGAGTTCCCACCACTCTCCTCCTCTAATTTGAGTACTGCAATGGGGTTATAATTTACCAAAGATAACAGCAAGACAGCAGCAATTTGCTAATGGGGAAGCCATGATTTTAAAATTAGCTGAGAGTAACTACTGAAAATAAAGGCTTGATTTTAAAGATATTTTGAAAATATGCATTGGTTTTTATAACAGCAAATTACAAGTTAGAACTTTTTATATTTTAAAAAAAAGCAAACAGAAAGCTGTTTTCCAGAGGTATTAGTGGACAAGACACCAGAGAAAATAAATCTATGATGTTCAAGCCTCCAAGTTGCAAGCCTTGACTGGAAATGGCCAAATCTTGAAGGTGAAATTCTCCCCACTACAACACTAATTAATAATAGGTGCCCAAGCAGATTTCCTGTATTTCAAAGGTAAACTAAAGGGAAACGTATCATAGACAATAGTGAGAGCTCTTTAACTATTTCAAAGAAATGTCACAATGTCACCAAGAGAGTGCAATCCAGCTTTACACACCTGGTGTGCCCTAAATGTTATTTGCAAATGTTAGGAAAGTGAAACAAAAATTGCCTACAAGGACTCCTTTCACATCCCCAAACTGTTACTATACCTGCTTCCAAAAATTGTATTTGCTAAGAGCAGTGTAAATGCTGTAAAGGTTCCATGAAACACACTACTCACAGAGGTTGAGGATAAAACCAATCTGCCTGGGCTTATGAAATCATGGCCAACTCTGCCATTTGATCCAGAACCGGGAGGACTTCCAACTCTGGAGAAAATATGTATATCCCCCAAATTAAAAATTATACAGAATTAAAGAATCATCCTAAATAGAAAACAAGCAAGTCTTCATTTGGGTTGTGGGTTTGAAACCACATGCAACAGTGCTCCTGGGACCACTTAAACTCAGGATGGATCGCTCTAGCAGTGTTCAGGGGACCAAATGTGGAGATAGTTGCATGAAAAACGGGATCAGTTGTATGCAAGGCAAGAACCTTACCCTTGAATTATTTCTCTGCCCCAAGCAAAAGGTTTGTTTACTATTTAGAATCTCACTGACTGATGCTCAGGGCTTATTCCTGGCTCTGTGCTCAGGGATGACTTCTAGTGGAACCTGGGATACTACCTAAGGTGCTGGAAGTGAACCTGATTTAGTCAGGTGGAAGGTAAGCATCCTACTATTGTACTATTTTTCCAACCCCAAGCAAAAGTGGTTTTTTTTTTTTTTTGGGTCACACCCGGCAGTGTTCAGGAGTTTCTCCTGGCTCTACACTCAGGAATTACTCCTGGTGGTTCTCGGGGAACATATGGGGATACTGAGGATTGAATCTGGGTTGACTGCATGCAAGTAATGCCCTACCTGCTGTGCTATCACTCCAGCCCCACCAAGAAAAGTTTTTAAATATAATTTTCAGTATCTATCATTTTACTAAGGAAAAAGTAAAATGATAACATTATTCAGGTGAAAATGATGCTTAAATTATTCAAATATTGTTCCCTGTTGAAACCATTGACAGAAAATGCTTTCAATTATACCATCACTAACATAATGCACTCTCAGAGAAATGTTTTAAAATAGATTTGTATGGTTGTACTTAGTTTCTTTCTTGATCTCTCTCTCTCTCTCTCTCTATATATATATATATATACACACATATGTATGTATATCAAAGAAAAGGAAAGAAAATGTTTCTAGGGAAATTGCATACCCATGAGAGTCTGATAATCATTTCTTCTTTAATTTTCTACTGCACTTACTCTCTGTGAATCATTTCATGTGGGTTAGCTGTTTAAATCTTTTCCATACACTTCTTGTTTGCAGAAATAAAACATGAGCTCTTAAAATACATTCTCCATGACACTATGCCAACTGCCATGTACATAACCTAGGTGACTTAGTCATTGATTAATATATGCATTTGCAGATGGAGCCAGTAAGATTCACTTAAAACTTTTATTCATTGATTTACAAAATGTACAGTATCTACAAGGTATTAATTCCATATTGACACGAATATTGTGGGAATCTAAAAATAAATAAGTGGCACATAGGTTAATATACACATCACAGCTCTTTTTGCCCCAAGCCATTACCAATGGCAGGATTGAATGGAAAGTCTGATGTGATAGAGAGATCAGATGGCTGACCAGTTCTGGGTCTTCCAGGTGAATGGCCCTCCCTGGGCTCTTTGAGGCTGGCCCTGGCAAGCAGACCACTTTCAAGAGAATGAAACAGCATTAACTCTGCCACGTTCACACAGAGCACAGCCACATCCACTAGAAGTTTGCAGTTATCTTAGGGGCACAGATGAGTCCACCCCACTGTGGACTTGGTTGGTCCCCTGCACAGCATCCAGGGAGGCTAGGGAGTGGTCACATTCATGTTAAGAACCAACATTCGCATTCTGTCTCTTATTCAAATCACATGCAGTACTTGGACGATGTTAGTGAAGAGTGGCCATGCACTGGAACAGTTCTTGTAGCTATGTACAACATGAAACTTCATTGTCGTCTAGTGTTTTCAAACGTAGGATCAACTTGTTTCCTCTTCCAGCAAGAAGAATGAATGAGGAAGCTGTACAACCACTCCTCAAATTAAAAATAAAACCCTCCAAAACACATGCATTTAGCATCCTGCATTAAAAGTTTTAATGGACAAGACAAACTAGACAAATTCCATATGACAAGGTTGGACATGTGTCCATGAGATAAGGCCTGGAAATTTCCCTAAGCATGGTCATTCTACCTGTTCTCCCTCTTCCATCCATTTCATCCCATAGAATCTATACAAGAAGGAAAATGCTTAATGTTATTGAGCATCTTAGAGCCCCAGTACCTTCATGTGCAGCGTGTAATACTAATAACATTGCTTACAAGATTCTTGCAGAGACTATATGACCTAACTTATGTAAAGTGCTTAGCATAGTGCTTGGCACAGAAGTGCTAAACAAGTGTCTTGCTTTCTCTCCCTCTATTCCCTCCACCTAGTTCTACATAACATATTGATAAACCTACAGAACTCTGAGTTAAGGCCATTGGATGAAATTTAGAGTCTTCTGGATCAGAGTTGTAGCTCTCCGTGCATTATTGGTCCCTGAGGATGGTCTTATTTTTCGATTTAAAGATGTGTTCCTGATCACAGATGGATCTGATGACATGCTACAGTTCATCAGCATCGGCTCTGAAATTTCGTATAAACACACCCATAACCCTGCAGAGAAACTCACTCAATCTGGGATGGCCACCACCTATACTCCTCTGGAATATCACTGAAGAGAACCATCAGCGACAAGCTCGAGGTGCACTCATGACTCTAGCTCACAACATAAGGTAAGCTTTTCAACACTGGTGCAAGTATTAGAGATAACTTTGAACATATATTATAAGCTCTACCACTGTTGAAAAATAAGTACTCTAATTTGACCATTTTGTTTAGAATAAAGAGCTTATTTTATAATAGATTTTAGCTTCTTGTTTATGCCATACAAAAATAAATATCATATAAGTGATTTATAAGGAGCAAAGAATTGTAAGTTGGGTAACAGAAATATAGGAAGAAGGGTGACAATTTTGCCATTTACTTCAAAAGGAATCATCTAAAAAACAAAAAAAAAATACTTCCTACTGCATCTCCTTGCTGGTCTCTTCATCTCCCCAGAAGTCCATTGTCTTCTCATCCTAAGATAATATTATGTCTTTTCCTATCAGTCTTGACATAACTCAGAACCTTCTCTTTAAAAGTGATTGGGGATTTGAAAAAGTAGGAAAAGGGGAAGGTTCTTTGGTAGCATAAATTACAGGTGGAAGGAGGTCTGGTTGAGCTACTTAGAGTATTGTCCAAAAGAGGCAGACCCTATTCTTACACTTCCTTTTATTCTGCAATCCTCTTTCATATTAAACTGTGACTGGATAAAGTCCCATAACTAGAGTAAAAAAAATCTCCATCCAGTTTTAGAACTCCTTGGACACCCATTGGCTTGGATAAAAGGCAGGGTCTCATGGAGTGCATTAAGGTGCCAAGTCATGGCCAATATCACCATTATAGGATGGGATAAACAGGATAAACAGATACTTTATGGATGCTAGTTACATAAAGTTGGGAAAGTCTTCTAGCTACCACTCTCCCATAAAATCTTATATGATTGCCTTTTCAATCTTCCACTCAAAGCAGAGGGAATATAATTCCCACAACTGGGAGAAGGGTGTTGGAAAAATGAAATTGGACAAATTGTTCTCTACTTTTCTAGAGACTTGGTCAGAATCTCCAAGGAAACAGACTATTCATTTTGGAATCAAAGTTATATCATTCTAAAGCTATGAATGAATTCATGATTGCATTTAAACAAGAGGTTCTTAATCTTTTTTTTCCTGAAAAACCACACATCTATGCGTGCCCATAAAACATATCACCTAACATCTCAGAGGGCCCCAGAACTTCTCGTGGCTCATGTCTGGATTCCAAAGTAAAGGATTCTCAATAAATGTTCTTGGCATGAAAACAAAGGCTGTGGCATAGAGCTTAGTCTGATTTAGATGAGGTCTTGAACTTGGAAATGACTTCAGTGAAGCATCACTGGTTGCCCCAGGGTCAGGGGTGATGCTTGGTAGCATCCTCCAGCGTTGAGGTTTCAGATGTAGAATTACTGTCAGGCCGGTGACTCATACATGACTGGGCCCTTGTTATCCTGCGGCTCCATTCTACAGAGGGTGCCTTGGAGTAGCTATAAATTGAGTCCCAACCACACCCACAAGCAGGACACTATCACTGACATGCAGCGTGGGTGCCCATTTGTCTGATTTATGGGTGATGTTGTGGCAAATGTGGCTTCTGTTTCATTGCGGGGTAGTGGTAAATTACAGATATTTCCTTCACAACAGGAAGTGCAAACCTGAAACAAAGAAAGGAAAATCAGGGTGAGGAGGAGCTAGCAGATCCTCAAAGCAGGTCTAGCAGGGCTTTTCCTAGGAGCCTCTCTTTCATGGAAAGACTCAAAACAAAGTTCCCAACCTTACAAAGGATGGGCCAATGCTGTTGCTAAGTGATAGGATGATCTTTTTCTGTGGAATAAATGTGGTCATAATGAAAACTCTGCACCCCCTGATGAAATGTTTGTGGTAAACAGCTTTACAGCCTTGCTAGGTCTAGGTATACCTCTAGTGAAATGGGGGTTATAATATTCACTTAAATTTTGTCTCTGACTCTGGCTCAAGAAGGCTCTTTATGAGAACTTAAAAAAATCTTATAAAGAAGGAAAACTTTCACTTGCCAGATTTTCACAGTGAAAATTAATAGGCAACAACTCCTATCATTTAAACCTAAATATTAACTTTCATCAGAACTATCTGAGTAATTATTGCCATTCTCATGGGTGAGTTAAAGTTTGAAAGACTTTCATTTATTCAATTATACCTATTTTATGCCGCTTCACTTATGGTTTGCAAGAAAGAAATCCAAAAGGATATTAATAGAAATGGTTCAGACTGTGGCTACTCAAGGTACAGACTACAGTAGCTGCAGCAGCAGGGAACTTAGTAGAAATTCGAAATCCCAAACCTCACCCTAGACTCAGCCATTAGTACTGCATTTTAACAAGATTCCCAGGTGACTCACATGCACAGTGGTGTGTGGAAACCTATAATGTCTAATATCCCAGAAAGATCATTATTCTATAGCAATCTGCACCTTTCATTACAGCTTATACAAGCCAGGAAGACAGCATATGTTTTTGAGAAAAGAAACTGAGAGATCAGTGTTTTACGGGATCTGTCTCTCTCTCATTAGCTGTGTGATCTGAGCCCATGGTGTCACTTGTCTGATCTGTAGCTTCTTTTTTTGTAAAGTAGCTACAATAATGTCCGAAAGTCAATCCTCCCTTGACAGAGATTCAGGCAAAATCTTTGGTTTTACCCTTTCATATTTCAAAGAGGCAGCTAATAGGAAGATTACATTTAAAATTTTTTCTATCTAAAAGGCACTTTAAATTGTTCTGTTTGTTTTAAGAGAAAGCAGTCCACTAACAGTTGCTGTTTTTTGGCGTGCAGAGTGGGCAGCTGCCCATAATTACTAGGAAGATAGATGGTGAAAAAAGAGCAAAGCCCCTAAATCAGAACTTAGCTCTGATATTCCAATCATGTATTCAGCCAGCTCTGAATGGCAGGCTGGGAGTCTGGGGCATCCTCCTCCCAACCAGGGGTTAGGCTGCCTTGCTCTGATTCTTAATATTCTCTCTTTCAAGGTTGACCTTAGTATTCCTTTTACACTGAATACTTCTATACAGGCACCAGGTGGCCTTTATGAACCCTTAAGGCAATGGTGCTCTGGTCATCCAAGAGCTGAAAGGTGCCTTTCCACAAAGGGTCTCTCAATAAACATAGAAGTCCCATATTACAGACAGGTTTCAAAGCCGAATTGCCTCAGCCAGCAGCAGCTGAATGAATCATCTGCACATCTGCAGTGTGCCTGCCCCAAGAGGACAGGACTAGTCCCTGGCTCTCCTAGTGCTTTCTTACTATATTTGGAATAAAGGGCTTCTGATCATTTTCATCATCCTCTTTGTGTTTATATAATGTGTACCCTTTGTTCTATGTCTTGATATACATTTTATTCCTTAAAAGCAAAAAGGAAAGGAGCCTGTACTTTCTCTCATTGGTGCAAGACAGGAAGACTTTGCTCATGAGCCCTGGCAGGCGTCTGTCAGGGAGGAAGGACTGACTCTGCCGTATGGGTCACTTAATTTGCTGCCCACACCTTGTGGCCTTCATGCTCGGAATCTCTACAGCCAGTGGACAAGCACTCCTCCAGAGGGGACACAGCGTTTCGTGACCGAGATGCTGTTTCCTGTGACTTCCATTGTGTGCTGAGTGTAGCAGTACCTGGTCTCTGCCAAGAGAAAAAAAAAAAATCATTTTAATTGACATGGGAAATGTTAGCCCAACCTGCTGGAAAAAGAAACAATGAGAATGTCAATGAGTCCTAGGATCTATCAGCACACGGCGTGTAGATTATTGGCGCTGTATTCAGCACCAGAGATCTCCTTGGAGAGATCCACTTCACGGTGGCCGTACAGCCTTCTGCAGACCAGTGTTCTCTCCGGTCACTGTAATCCCATACACCAAGACACAGAGGAAAAACTCTTTTGCCATTCAACACATTTTTTGCTACAGTATTTTTTGATCTTTATTTTTAGAGGAGGTGGGATCTGAAAGGATAATTTAGAATGAAAGAGTCATGGCAATTTTTAGGAAGATGAAAAGTTGAAAAAGTTCAAAGAAACTTTCCTTCTTTTTGAAAAAAAAGTTAGGTAGATAGCAATAGACTTCAAAGAGAAAAAAGGTTAGTGCAGAGACTCACAAAGAAGTGTTTTGGGAAAGAGTTACTCCCAGGAAGGGAATTATGACCCAAAAAATCAACCCATCAGATTTGGAGATAATATATTATCTAAAGGAGACTTGATCCAGAGGAAAGGACTTCTGGCCAACAAGCTGAGCTGAATCCTAGAAATCATCATAGAAGAAAAATGTACTCGAGGCCTAGGAGAGACTGCAGGTAGGGTACTTAACCTTGCAGAGCACACCTGGGTAATCCCCATCTTGCCACAGCTTATGGTTCTCTAAGCACAGCCAGGAGGGACCCCTGAGTACAGGGCCAGAAATAATCCTGGACACTGCTGAGTATGGCCTCCCCCAACTGCCACCCCCCAAAAATTTTTAGGAAGAAAAAGTGATTCAACAATGAAGACTCTTCAAACTGGGCAGAATTTCTCCCCAGAATGATTTCAGTGACCTTTTAGGCAGATGAATACTATAATGTAAGTTTCTAGAGGTGTTCTAAGGCTTGACACACTGAAAGCTCAGATTTATACCAAAATTCTATGGAAAACTTTTAAAACGGGATTTTAAAGACTTAAAAAAAATATGGCCTTGTCAATGGATTTCTTCAAGGCCTTTCAGCAAAGTTCTGTTTTCAAAGCCTTGGATTTAGGAAAAGTTTCATGTTTCACTTGCAGGTTAAAAAAGAAAATGAATAATTCTTAAGAAATGTCATGGAACTGTTTTTCATCCTTATCTTTCATACCCAACCTTGCAGGCTTTCTACATTTTGAATGGTAGCTAATGTGTAATTATGACCTTCTAGGATATTATTTATTGGGCAATAAAAATCCTACCCTCCAAATTCTGTCATAAATTCTGGCAGTTTTTACCCAGAGTATTAATGTACAAAGAATTTTAGTACCAGAAAATGAGCTAATACTGACCCCAACGTCATATCTTGGGAGTCATGAACATTCTGAAATTTTAATAGTCATCCCTGGCACCCCACCTGGGTGACCACAGCTGACATTCCAAAGGACAGTGAGAATCCTGGTGGATGTACCTGAACCGTGTCTGCGTCTGTTGATGCCCTTCCCATAAGGCTCTTTCCACACTGCTTCCTACGTGAGTCATGTGGGAGGAGAGTGAAGGAAGCAGTTTTAGCTTGCTCAGAAATTCTAGAGAGATGGGCGAAAGAGAGAGCACATACATAGAGCACTGGCTTGCCTTGCATACAGGTGACTTGAGTTCAGATTCCAGTAGCCCACATGGTCCCCTGAACACTGCCAGAGGTGATTCCTGAGTACAGAGCCAAGAGTAAGCGCTGAACATTGGCAGGCATGGCCCCAAGGACAAAATAAGAAATTTCAGAGAAATTTGTATCTTTGGGTACAGGATAAAGTCAGCTGATATCCTCACAAAAAACACTATGAGAAAATCACAAATATTGTCAAAAAACAAGAAACACTCAGAGTGTGCATCTATCTGGCTGTGATTTTCCCAAAGCCCTAAAAACTCTAAAAAAAAAAAAAAACAGGTGACATAACTGACAACCTTTTCAGCAAATGGTGCTGGGAAATCCAGATAGTTACATATGAAAAAATGAAACTGGATCTATCTCACGCCCTACACAAAGTCAAATCAAAGTGGATCAAAGACCTTGAGATCAGACAAGAATTCATAACAAAACATTGAGGAAAATATAGGCAGAGTGCTCCAAGATCTGGACCTCAAGGGGTTTTATTTTTATTTTTTTTTGAGATGGCTCCATTATACACACACACTGTAGTATATATATATTACAGTTATGTATATATATACATATATACATATATATACATACAGTTATGTATATATATACATATTACATATATAATATATATATATATATATACTACATCACTGATGTGCTCCAGGCCCCTGTACATATACATACATACATAAATATATACATATATACTACATATATATGTATGTATATATCACTGTATCACTGTCTTCCTGTTGTTCATGGATTTGCTCCAGCGGATCCCAGTAACATCTCCATAGTCCTGTCTGTCGCAAAGCAAGTGTAGCCCAAGGGCATCTGATTACTCCAGGGACAGGAAGAGCCTCAAACCATTCTTCAGGTCACGGAATTGGGTCCATAATTGTTACTGGTTTTGCATATTAAATAAAACTTGGGTAGCTTGCCAGGCTCTGCCATATAATTTACATATTCATTCTTTTCTATTCAAAGGGTATTCCAATTGACAAATCAAAAAAAATAATCAAGGAATTCTTAAATGGAGCAGAAAGCTCTAAATTATGAAAACCAAGAAAACAAACTGTTCAATACACTAGTAAGTCAACCAACCTCTCTATTAACAAGGGAGGTTTCATAGTAGCCAATATATGTTAAATAACAGTTTGTCATACCTCACCCATTTCTCCATTTACCCACTGATGATAAATGATATAGAATCAATGACTTTCTAAAGTTATATTAATGAATCACTCTACAATATCAAATATTCATTTGCTTTATTATTTAATAGGTTTTTTTATTTAATCAGTGTATATAATACATAATAATATATTACTATAATACTGATGTAGTATATATAGAATACTTTTAAGGGTTCAAGATTTCATGTATCTGAAGAGCTATAGTTAGAAGTATTGAATATATATTCTATATATATTATATATAATATATAAATATATATAATATATAAGTATATTTTATATATGTATATATACATATATATATATTTACACTCTTTAGAAGAGCCAGCAGTACTTAAACATAGAATCAAACTACTACAATAAATCAAACTTTAAAATGTTCCCATCAAGGATGCTGGAAGGGAACCTGTGAATAGAAATAGACACTGGTGGTGGGATTGGTGTTGGGGGACATTGTACACCTGATAATACATTTTTTAAGAATGGGTTCAAGTCATGGCTTAAAAAGTTGTAGCAGTTTCTTTGTGTTGGGAAGTTCCGGACTTAATCCCTGGCACTGTCTATTTCCCTATGCATCATCAGGAATGACCCGAAAAACTTCCATGGGGCCTCCCTTCCACCTGCACAAATACTTTAAAATTGAAGGACTGCTTCCCTAATGAAGGGGTCACAGTTTTCTTCTGATTTAAAAACACGGTTTTTGGTCTTTTTAAAATGTTACTGGTAGCCTGTAACAACTGGAGCCTTAAGAGAGTTACCATGTCTTCCAAAGAACTGGTTTACTTCTTGTCACTTGACCATTTATGGCCATGATGGATTCAACATTCCCACCACATCCCAATTTCTGATGTTCAAAAATAATGATAGTGGAATATTCTTATCTCCTGTCTCCTTTTCATGCAGAGAACCAGGAGCAGCTGCCAGAGGTTTTATTGCTTCAAATGTAAATCTAAGAAGATAAGATCATACATTTATAGAAGAGGTAAATCATGTGGTTTCAGGTTTGGAAATTAGATTTGTCCCCCAAGTAGTGAATTATCTCTTTTTGAAGTAAGCTTTTAAAATGACGATTAGTAAACTTGATATTAACTACCTTTTGCCCACATATCTATGTATGACAAACTCTCTTTAATTGATGCAAACTTATTCCACTGAATGAAAGCAGAGATGATAATGGACGAACATTTTCTTTTTCAGTAAAATATACAAAAAGCTTACCACCTAGAAAGCAAACTTGTGCTATTCTTTGGGAAGACGGATGATTAGTGAGAGAACTAGGTAAGAACTGTTTCTTATATTTCACTAAGTCAACGCCACAACAAAAAACAATCATCACTTCTAGCTATAGCTCTTCAGATATGAATCCTTGAACCCTTAAAAAGTATTTCATGGCCAGGGCCGAAGCGATAGTCCAGCGGATAGGGTGTTTGCCTTGCACGTGGCCAGCCCATGCCGACCCGGGTTCGATCCCCGGCATCCCATATGGTCCCCGAGCACTGCCAGGAGTAATTCCTGAGTGCAGAGCCAGGAGAAACCCCTGAGCATTGCCGGATGTGACCCAAAAAAGCAAAAAAAAAAAAATCATGGCCTACATCAAAAAATACTAGAAACAACCAGTGTTGGCAGCAATATGGTGAGAAAGGAAACCTCTTTCCCTGTTGGTGGGAATGCTGTCTGGTTCAGCTTCTGTAAAATACAGTATGGGACTTCCGTTAAAAAAAACAAGAATAAACTTTCCTTATGACCCAGCAATCCTACTTCTTGGATTTATCCTAAGATCACAAAAGCATTAATTCTAAAAGATCTTTTCACACTGGTGCTTATTACAGCACTCCATATAATAGCCTGGATGTGGAAACAACCCCAAATCCAAGGACATATGAATGAATAAAGAGGGTATGGTATATACTTACAATGGAATACTATGCAGCTATAAGTAAAGAAAAAAAATCTTGCATTTTGCAGCAACTTGAATAGAACAACACGGCATCATGTTAAGTGAAATAATTCAGAGGGAGAACAAATACCGGATGATTTCATTTATTTGCAGCATATAGAGAAACAAAATAAAGAATGAGCATATCTTATAAGGACAAACTCTTGGCTGCTGAATGAAAAACTGAGATTACCAAGCATTTGTGGGAGGGGAAAGAGAGCAGACAGACTAGCAGACACAGATAGTAGTGGGAGGCCTTGGGGTCTTTTGGTAGTGATGAAGGCATAGTAATTTTGGTATCAAAATCATGGAATTCAATACTACCATAACTGTAAAGTAGTGATTCTACAGTGTGCTAACAATTGTGAGGGTACTAATGCCAACCTAGAACTGAGCATTAAATAGAGGCAAAAGGATACACATGACAACCCTTTAATGTATGTTCTGTAATCCATAGTCTGGAGAGGAAGGAAAAGAGAAAGATAGAGAAATGGAAAGAAATAAAGAACCTGCCATGGAGGAGGGCTGGGGAGGGGGGAGGGAACCGGGGACGTTGGTGGTGGGAGATGGGCACTGGTGGCGGGATGGGTGCTGCTACACTGTATGACCAAAACCCAAATATGAACTTTTTAATTGTATATCTTTGTAATTGTAAAAATAAAAAAATTTAAAAAAAAAAAAGTAGTGATTCTAACCCAGAATTCATGAATGAATTTCCAAAGAAACCGAAAAAAAAAATAAAAAACCAGAAATTATATATCTTTTTCCTTTTGGTGCATGGCAGCGAAGCTATCTTAAAAGTCATTGCACCGGGGCTGGAGCGATAGTCCAGCAAGTAGGGGGGTTTGCCTTACACGCGGTAGGCATAGGCTGGCCTGGGCTCAATCCCGGCATCCCATATGGTCCCCAGAGCACTGCCAGGAGTAATTTCTGAGCGCAGAGCCAGGAGTATCCCCTGAACATTGCCAGGTGTGACCCAAAAAGCAAAAAAAAAAAGTTATTGCACCGATGTGACAAATATCACAGCAAATTTAATGGATTTAATATGAGGCACACAATAACAAGTGTGTTGTTGCAATGTCTAAGCGAAAAAAAGATCACAGGTGTTCCAAACCCACATGTAACAATCCAGGAGATGGTTAGGAGGTTAGGACTTTATCAAAACTATTTCCACATATATGTTGCAGTGATCAATGTCACTGGAGCTGGCCAAAGGAGCTGGTAGGGGGCAGGGAGTGGGCGGGAGACAAGGGTTTTCTGTGGCGATGGGGGCTCACGGGTGGTGGGGAGGTGTTGATCAATGAATGACTGTAGCAACTGTAGTGTGAAGAAGTTCTTACTTTGTAAATCACAGTGTTTGATAAAGTTACATAAAATCAATCAATCAATCAATCAATAAACAAATAAATAAATACAGTAGCAATTCTACTTCATATCTTCCAAACCGCCCAGGTGAGTTATAAAGCACTAATTTGGGAGAAGGTCCTGTGATTCAGTAAGTGTGGAAATATGCAGATAAAGCTGAACCTGTTTCTTCAGACCACAACTCATGAAGCCTTGAATTTGCATTCTGAACTCCAAAGGGGTGGGAACAAAAAAAGTAAAATTATCCAAGAGAACCAGGGAAGACCACATGTGGCTTATCACTGGACTGTAGAACTGATTAAAAATCATTTTATGCCATACAGCATGCATTTTGAATAATCTTTGGGTCAATAATGAAGTTATATGAGAATCAAACTTGCTGATAACTTCACATTAAAAGGATTCAAAGGCTTCTATCTAAAAGATAAAAGATGGATTTGAATTTCTACAGGTTGGTTTCAGCCTCTTAAAAATTATCATATTCTGAAACTGCCTGGTATTCTCAGAGGTTGTGAAACAAAAGTCTTTTGCTGTGAGACTCACAGGTATTCATCTAAAATCAGAACTGAGTGTGAGCCCATAACCAACAGTTACAAAACACAAAGAATGATTTTCATAAAGTTCAAACACATACACACTCTGTAAAAGAGTTCCAAAATTTAAAAAAAGATTTAAAAGCCAAAATGTAAAATTTCCGTTTACCTACCCGTAGTCAGTTTTGAGTAATAGAAACTGTATTTAAGCAGAATGTACATATAATTATTTTAACCAAAAATGACCAACTCTGATAAAGGCTTTCTCACCACTCAGTTACTGTGTTTCTGCTAGTTTTTGTTTCCTGACACGCACATATAATGATTAAAGTGGTGGTAGAGAACAATTCACTAGGAACAAGAAAATTAATGGAAGGAAAATTACTGTAATCATAATATTATAAATTATACAGAAAAATAAAAGGCTGGTAGCATCTGCTGTCTGAGACCTGTAGTGAGCTCAGCCCTTCAATTTTCAGCCACTCCCGCCAGAATATGAGCACTGAAGCAGCCAGGATACAAAGCAGCTCACCTCCCCTAAGTCTGACTTTATTTGGGAGGGAGAGGGGAAACCACCTCAGCAGTGCTCAGGGCTTGATCGTAGTTCTGTGCTCAGGAGCATAAGCATGCAAGGCAAGCACCATGACTCCGTAACTATCTCTCCGACATCTTAGTTTGACTCTGCATAATTGTATCTTCTGTCCTGAGCCATCCTTCTCCTTGCCCTTAGCAACACTTTTATCTGTGCTCCATTTCTATAATTTATCAATCCATGGCCTCACATTAAGTAGAATCAGATAGTATGTGAAACTTCTGAGACGGGAATTTTGACTGACTTAATTCACTTGCAACTTATCCAGGTTCATTTTTATTGCTGGAAGTATCTATGGTATGAATATATCAACTTTGGTTTAATCATTAACCGAATGTGACTTTTAATCAAGATGGCATCTACATTTGTACAGAACTTTTTGTTTAAACTTAAGTTTTTATTTCTCTGGGATAAATGCATAGAAATGGAATTACTAGTTGCCTGACAGCTGACATTTTAAGAATTGCCATAGCACTTTGCATTGTGGATTTATGATTTTACATTTCTATCAGCTATATAAATTCTCCAGTTTCTCCTAATTATCATTATTATCATTTTGGTTTGGGGGCCACACCCAGTGGTGCTCAGGGCTTATTTCTAGATGTATGAGGAGGAATTACTCCTAGTGGAGATCAGAGTGGGGTGCTGGGGGTTGAACCAGGTTGGCCAGATGCCAAGCAAATACCCTACCTTAAATTGTCCCGGTTTCTTCAAATTCTTACCAACCTTCGGCATTATTTATATCTTTAGGTACTTTATTGAAAATATAGTAATGTAGCCTACTTTTATTTAATTTTTTTAGTAGTTGGTGGTATTGATCTTTACATGTGCTTGTTCTCTTTTATTTTTGATGAAGTATCTGTTCCTCTTTTTATATTTTTCCTAACCTTTCTTTTATGCTGATTTTGATAATTCCTTATATATTTTTGGTATAATGCATTATGTATACCTTATATATTTTAAGTAATGATTTGCAAATATTTTCCTTTATTTTGCATTTGTCTTTTCATACCCTAACTGTATTTTTAAACAGAGCAAGTTTTAAAACTTTTGCTACAGCATAATTTATCATTTTTTATCATTTTTATCATTTTATCATTTTAATCATTTTCTATCATTTATCATTTTATGGATTTTGCTTTTTAATATCAAGTCCAAGAGATTTTTGGCTATCTGAGTTTTTTTTCTCTCCCAAATGTTACAGGGTTTGTCACAAATCTATGAATCATTTTGGGTTATCTTTCATAAAAAGTGTACTATATAGGCCAAGGTTCTTTTTTTTTGGTGCAAGGATTCCCAATGATTTTTATACCATGAATTGGAAAAGCTATCTTTTCTCCATTGAATTCCATTTGTGTCCTTATCAACAATAAATTTGGCACATTTTTAAGAACTCTTTCTGAGATCTCTATTCTGTCCCATAGATGTATGTTTCCATCCCTCAGCCAACCACACAGTTTGGATTATTATAGCCTTATAATGAGTCTTGAAATAGAAGAGATTCATTCAATTTTGTTCTTTTTAAAAATTGCTTTGTTCTACTTTCTTAGCTTTTCATATAATTTATACAATAATAATGTTCATATCTGTGGATGATATTGCTGATATTTTGGCAAGAATTGTTTTAAATTGTACATCAATTTAAAGGGAACTGGCACCTTTACTATATTGGGTGTTTTAATTCATCTATTTGATCTCTCCATTAGATTTTCTTTCAATTCTTTCATTAGTATTATAGATTTTAGCATGAAAATCCTGAATAATATTTTAAGAATTATACCTATTTTCTTCACAATTTAAATGATATAATTACATTTAATGATCACATGTTTATTGGTAGAATATATTAATGTAATTAAGTGTTGTGTGTTTATCTTACTATCTGTGAACTTTCTGATCTTCTCTAATTGTTTCTTAAAAAACATAAACTTGCTGGAATTTTCTGCAAAATCTATAATAAGGGACAGTTTTATTTCTTCCTTTTCAAATTGGATGTTCCTTTATTTCTTTACTAGCACTGAACAAAACTTTAGCAGTGCATTTATCCAATGTTCAAAGTTTTCTTACCAAGTTCTTTGTCTTAACAAGAAAACATTAAGTTTAATAAGATTTCAGGAGGGGCACATACTATTGCTTGAAGAAACCTATATGTCCCCCATGAAAAGCATATTCTCAGTCCTTTGCGACATTGTTCCATTCCTCAGTCTTTCACTGTTAAGAGTGACGTTAACTGCAGGTTTTTCTTATAGATGTTCTTTATCAGATTGAAGACATTTCTCACTCTCATGTTTCTTCTGAAAGTTTTAAATCACAATAATGAATTTTGCTAAATTTTTTTATGTTGAGAAAAAATTATGATTTCATTTTCTTTAATCAGGCATTTTTTTATTACATGGCACATTGGGAATAAACCCCATTTGGTCACAGTACATAATTTTATAAATCACTAAATTTTATTACTATTAAGAATGTATCTTCATGAGTGCAGTTATATTTTTTATTTTTAATTTTTCTTGGTAATTATAGGTGTAGTTAAATCAAATACATCTCTCCTGGATGTTCTGTGGTGGGCATGTTTTTTAAGGTAGGATCTATTTCACCTAGATTGTAGAATTTAGATGGTTGAGATGAGCACCTTTCCGTCATTCAAATCAACGTTGTTAATATGATATTTTTTCTCTTCTGTGTTTCAATACTTTTTTGCTGTCTTTAGTTCCAGAAGCTTAAATATTAAGTATCCTTGTGTGAATTTCTTCAATGTTACTTCTCTGGGCATCATTAGCTTCTTGAATATGCAAGATTTATCTTCTACCAAGTTGGAAAATTTCAATAATATTTTCTTTCAGTACAGTTTTTCAGTGCTAACTCCTTTATATTTTCTCCTGAGATAGCAGTGACATCCTATAAATCTTTTAACTTCCAAAGACCATTAAATTATGCTTATTTTTACCCTTTGCCTATTTTCTCTTTGTTAATTATACTTGGTCATTTCTATTTTTCTACTTCCTCTCTCACTAATTCTTTCCTCTATCCTTTATATTTCTTTATTCTGATACGATAGTTAATGGTCCTAAAGATTTCCATTGTTTTTCTTTATGTTTTCTATTTCTGCACACAATACATCAGACAAAGGATTGGTATCCAAGACTTACAAAGCATTCATAAAGATTAACATAATCCAATAACCACATTAAAAATGGAGAAAGGAAATGAACACTTCGAAGAAGACAGATGGTTGTTCAGGAGACATATGAAAACTGTTCATCATCACTCATTACCAGGGAAACCCAAATTAAAATGGTGAGATATCACAGTACACCAGTGAGAATGGCACATAACAAAGGATGGGAACGAGTTGTGCTGGTAGGGTTGTGGTGTAAAGGAACTCTCAAGCACTGCTGTTGTTCAGCCTTTATGGGAAATATTATGGAGATGTCTCAAAAAAAACTAAGAATACATTTACCATGTGACCTGGCTATCTCACTGCTCGGTATCTATCGAAAACATTTATTCAAAACATTTATTCAAAAAGATATGTGCATACCCATGTTCTTTGAAGCACTAAGTATAATAGCCAGATTACGGAAATAACCCAGGTGTCTAATGACAGAAGGAATAATGAAGGCCTGGTATATATATATATCTATATATATCTATATCTATATATATATGATATATATATAGATATATATATGATATATATAGATATATATATGATATATATAGATATATATATGAACGGGAAGATAGTGATAGTGATATCTCACTATATGTATATATATATATCTCACTATATGTGTATATATATATATGTCATTATCTTCCCGTTCATCATCTATTTACTAGAGCGGGCACCAGTAATATCTCTATATGTCCTGTGTCATGCTAGTAGAAGCCAAAGGCATCCGCTCGCTCCAGGAACATAAAGAGCCTCAAACCATTATATTAGGTCATGCCAAATGCCAGACTCTCAGATATGGGGCAGAGCTGCTACTTGCTCTCCCAGAAGAGGCATGGTGGCTTCTAGCCCTGGCCTGCCACCCCAGCAGAGCCTCACAACAAGACAGATGACCACCCCCGACTCTTCCCACATCCGGATGACCCCCGACTCTTCCGGATGTGGAAGATGCCGCCATCTTCCACATCCGGACTTCCCTCTTGTCACAACTCCACCCAGCAGACCAGACTATCACAGCCCAGATCATCCACACCCACCCTGCAGCAGTTTTTTTCAATCTGGCCCAGGCATGCTGAACCAGAGACTTTCAGACATGGGCAGAGCTGCTCCTTGCTCTCCCTGTGCCCAGCCGCTCACGAGGTGCCCGAGAGGCATGGCGGGTTCTAGCCCTGGCCTGCCACCCCAGCAGAGCCTCACAACAAGCCAGACGAACCCCCGACTCCATGGGGGCCACCATCTTCCACATCCGGAATTCCCTCTCGTCACAACTCCACCCAAAAGACCAGGCTATCACAGCCCGGATCATCCACACCCACCCTGCAGCAGTTTTTTTTTCAATCTGGCCCAAGTATGCTGAACCAGAGACTCTCAGACATGGGGCAGAGCTGCTATTTGCTCTCCCGGTGCCAAGCCACTCATGAGGTGCCTGGGAGGCATGGCCGGTTCTAGCCCTAGCCTGCCACCCCAGCAGAACCTCACAACAAGCCAGATGACCCCCCCCCACCGACTCCATGGGGGCTGTCATCTTCCACATCGGACATCCCTCTCGTCACAACTCCACCCAGCACACCAGACTATCACAGCCTGGCTTCTAGCGGCGCGCGGTTTATCTCTAAATGCTTTATTCAGAGGTGACTACAAGAGTATGCCACCCATACGGCAAGCCTAGCAAGCTGCTCGTGTTGTATTTGATATGCCAAATACCAGTAACATTTATATTAGGTCATAATTATATATTTATATATTTATACATATATATTATATATATATATATCATCATGTCTGATTCCATTTGCAAACCCAATTGGAAATATTTTGGATTAGATTCCAGACCACTGTCACTAAAGCAAATATGAAGGCATGGTATATATATAATATATTATATATATACCATATAATATATTATATATATACCATGGTATATATAATATATTATATATATTATATATATATACCATGCCTTCATTATTCTTTCTGTCATTGGACACCTGGGTTATTTCATATATATATATCTTTTTTTTTTTTTAATTTTTTTATTATACCACCGTGAAACATACACTTACAAAGGTGTTCATAATTGGTTCTTGGTAATACAGTATTCCAGCACCCATCCCTCCACCAGTGCCCCATTTCCACCACCAATGTACCCCTCGCCCTCCCATCCCCCACCCGCCTTAATAGCAGGTACCCCAGTTTCCTCTCTTTCTCTCTCTATCTCTCTCTCTGTCTCTGCATCTCTCTCCCTCTTATTCTACACATTGTGGCTAGCCCTGCAGATAGTTAGAGTTAATCACTTAAGTCTCTTTGTGTATATTCAGTGGTGAGTTTTAATCTGCCATTACAATTTCCCATATTTATTAAAACACTGGTATCTATATCCTATTAATGAATGCAGTCATTCTATATCTGTCCTTTTCCTTCTGACTAATTTCACTCAGCATGATAGACTCCATGTCCATCCATTTGCAGGTAAATTTCATAATTTCATCCTTTCTGACAGCCGCATAGTATTCCATAGTGTAGATGAACCACAGTTTCTTTAGCCAGTCCTCTGTTCTCGGGCATTTAGGTTGTTTCCAGATTCTAGCTATAGTGAATAGCGCAGAGATGAATAAAGAAGTACAGATAGTGTTTCTGCTATGTGTTTTTCGGTCTCTAGGGTATATTCCCAGGAGTGCTATTGCTGGATCAAATGGGAGCTCAATATCTAGCTTTCGGAGGAATGTCCATATTGTTTTCCAAAAGGGCTGGACCAGTCGGCACTCCCACCAGCAGTGGATGAGAGTCCCTTTTTTCCCCACATCCACGCCAGCACCGGTTGTTCTTGCTGTTTTGGATGTGTGCCAGTCTCTGTGGGGTGAGATGGTACCTCATTGTTGTTTTGATTTGCATCTCCCTGATGATCAAAGATGAAGAGCACTTTTTCATATGCCTTTTGGCCATTCAATTTCTTCTTTTATATATATATCTTACATACATATCTTATATATATATATATATCTGCTCGAGCAAATTGATGATCTACGGGAAGACAGTGATACAGTGATACAGATATCTATGTATATGTATATAATACAATGAAATACTATGCATCCATAATGAATGAGAAAATTATGCAATTTTCTGCAACTAGGATGGAACTGAAAGATCTTGTGTTAAGTGAAGTAAATCAGAAGGTTAATGACAAATACAAATATTCTCACTAATCTATAGTTTATAGGATAACTATCTATGGAATGGTAAGTAGCAAAGGTAAAACACAGACTCCTGTTACAGAAACAAAAAATTCCAAGGAATGAGAGTGAGAAAAGTTGAGGGGATTTCAAAAGAGGAAGTCTGGACATAACAGAGTGACAAGGGTCAGGTGTTTGGGGCCCTCTGTGGTGAGGAGAATTGTATATATCTAAACTACTCACTAGACCTAACACTAATGTGAACATGGGGCCCAATCGACAACAATTAAACTGAAAATTGTCAAGGAAGGAGTTACAAGGTGAGAAAATCAAGGGTCATAGGTGGAAGGTGGGGCTCAGAGTGGTAGGATTGGAGATGGGATCATTGTATGGCTGAAAACCTATTGTAAGTAAATATGTAAATCTTAGTGTTAAATAATACTTTCTACGAAATAAAAGTGACTGCAAACTCATCAAATAGAAGTTTCCTATGTGGTGCAGTAAGAAAGATATGCTCAGACAAAAACACCTAAACTAAGTGGGCTTAAATGTTCTCAGGATATAAAAAAATATATATCTTTTTTTTGGACAACTGTGAGATTTTCAATTAAAGAATTGCTGAAAAAAAGTTCAGTTAAATAGCACGTATGAGAATAACAATGCCTGTAGAGATGAGTTAGCTGATAGATTCTTACCAGGAAACTGAATAAAATGTAAATAGCTAGGCAAAATTATAATAACAATGTATGAGCAAAAACAGGTTAGCTATTAAAAGAAGTCAGGATTAAAACATGTCTGGGACCAGAGAAATAAACATGTTATGTCGCAGAGGATATTCTGGGACCCTGATTAGCCCTAAAGGAGCTTGCTTATACACAAAGTCCTAATAAGGAGAAGAGAAGACCAGCAGAGTCTCATGTGGTCCCCAAGACAGCACAGAGACAGAAAATGTAGAGGAGCTAGAATGATCATCGCAGAGGTGATTTCTGCTGGCGACATTTGAAAGTTGGCATTACATTACCTTCTCACATCCACTCTTTCTGTCAAGCCCAAATGTTGGCAAGGTTGCATGGCCCTGGCATTCTTAGGCATTTGGGATGGTGGTGTTGAGAGAACGTAGGGTACAGTCACACAGAAAACTGTCAGGCAGTATCTAGTAGGGGCAAAGCCAGTGAGCTGCATACGCAGAAGCCCCTGGTGGGATGGAGTCAGCTGAAACGCCCACATCAATGTACAAGAATTCACACAGCTTCACAGACTGGAAGAGATCCAACTGTCTATCAGCAGCAGAATGGAAGGACGAGAGTACATTTATAGATCTACTGAATGCTGTTGAGGGAAAATTGACCTCGTGCTACAAAAAAACACAAATAAATTTCACATACAGAATGTGGGGGATGAAAAAGCACATCATGTGTGATTCCATTTGCAAACCCAATTGGAAATATTTTTGGATTAGATTCCAGACCACTGTCACTAAAGCAAATATCATAATAAAGAGGGTCACATGAACTATTTTTGTTTTTCACTGCATGTAAATGTCACATTTACATTATAAGATAGTCTGGAAAATGTGCAAGAACATTAGGTATGAAAATATTGTATATATCTGAGTTAAAAAGCACAGGTTGCTAAAATAACGCTAACCACCATGGGAGCTACTAAAAAAATGGCACCAATAGATTTGCTTGAATCAGGGTTGCCACAAATTTAAATTTGTATAAAAATCACAGTGTCTGTGAAGCACAAGGAAATAAGGATGGTGCTAGAGAAATTGTTCCAAAAGGGTATATATAGTACATGTTTTGTAGGAGTGACATCCCAAGTTAGCCCCTGTTATCCCATGTTCTGTCCCTGGCAATGCCATGTGTGGACCTGGAGGACCCAGAACTGAAATATCAAGCTCACACTACTGGGAAAAGGATAGCCAGGAGCAGAAAATTGAATCCTCAAGCAGAGAAGACCCCAACAAAAAAGTAAAATTAAACTAAGAAAACTCATGCTTGTATAGGAGGCTTAATAGCAGAGCTGTCGGGCATGATACAGACACATGGGGCAGAGCTGCCATCAGCTCTCTCCCTAGCTCAGCTGACCATGAGGCATCCAGGAGGGAGGACAGGTTCTAGTCCTGGCCCACCAGCCCATCAGGGCCTTGGAAGCTGCCAGAGTAAACTCACTCACCATAATTGCAGCCATTTTCAACATCTGGACTCCACAGCTCATCAGAGCCCGCCCAAGAGAGAAGCTGATTTCAACCTGGCTCATTAGAGCCCCACACAACAGAACAGCCAATTTCAAACCCAAGTATGTGACTCTCAGTGGTGAAAGTCACCAGGCTTCTGTGGAGATGGATCTGGGGTCCCTCTTCCCCACCTATGTCCTGTCTGGCAGGCCTGGTGGACCTGCCCACAAACTGCCTTCGGGTGTCGGGCATGATGCAGAGATACAGACACATGGGGGCAGAGCTGCCATCTGGCACTCCTGAAGGCTCGTGGCCCCAAGTGGCCGCATAGTACATCAAACTAGTGGAAAGCAACCACGTTCTAGAAACTCAGAAAGTAAATCCAAGAAGAGAATTTGGTCAGATTCTTCTATAGCCAACTGAGGTAAAAAATTGGATTTATCAATAACATTGCCATGTATGTGCTTTAACAGTCAATATAATTAGTGTCAGTTGAGAGAGCAGGCATAAGGATTGGGGGGTAGGTGAGAAATGAGGGTCTTTAGTGGTGGGAACATACTGTGGTGGGAGTGGTGTTGAAGTATAAATCTTTCTATCAACTGTATTATGAAAACCTTTTTACTTTGTAATCATGGTGTTTCAATAAAAAAATGGGAAGAAATTGCTGTCTCAGTACATTACTTGTAGCAGATGTCATTATACCTAATGACTGAGGCCTTAACTTTTCCAGATAACTTGATGAGAGATACATGGCAAATTCACTTTGTGAACGCTCAATGAGCTTTGCACTTATTATCTATTCTGCTATATCTTATCTATTGTACAATGCATGTTAAACTTTTAATTTTTTTTTACTTAAAGGGGAGTTGAGGAATTCCATTTAGTCATGTAAGAGAATCTGAATGTTATCTCACTACTTAGCAACCAAAAGAGTTGGATAACATTGACTATCTTTGGTAAATGTTCAAATGAACTCATCAGAGAGCAAGGGAAACTCTAGAGCCCTAAACTAGGTGAGATAATTTTTCTACCTCAGAAAAAGGGAGAGTCACTGATAAATTGCTAGAAGGTCGTAGGCCTGACCGGTTGTAAAGAATTTAGAGCTAGAAACAGAAAACCCTATAGAGTGACAGACACTTGAAGGACTATATTCTAAGTGAAAGATTGCCAAAATAATAAAACTAAATTAAATTAAAATCCAGGGGCTGGAGAGGTAGTACAGAATAAGACTCTTGCTGTATATATCTGACCCGGTTTGATCCCCAGTACCTCCTGGTCTCCATGGCACTTTATGAGAAATCCCCATCACAGAGACAGGAGTAAGCCCCCAGCACTGCTTGTTGTGACCCAATATTGTCTGCTTCAATGAATAAATAAAATACACCCACACTTACATAAAGGAAAAATTAAGGCTGTCTGCCTGTCTCAGCCTGGTCCTTATTTAAAGAGTCAACCAAAAAAATATCTTTCAAAAAAAACCTGTCAACGCTGTCATCTTTTGTTGTGGTTGGCACTCAGACCTGCTTGTAGCAGATAATGGGTATTTAAAATGCTATTGAGGGGTCGGAGCGATAGTCCAGCAGGTAGGGTGTTTGCCTTGCACGCAGCTGACCCAGGTTCAATCCCGGCATTCCATATGGTCCCCGAGCACTGCCAGGAGTAACTCCTGAGTGCAGAGCCAGGAGTAACCCCTGAGCATTGCCGGGTGTGATCCAAAAAAAACAAAAAAAAAAAAAAAAAAAAAAGCTATTGGGATCGATGGCCAGCTTCTTATTCACTCTCAGAAAACAGTGAGCACGATAGAAGTGGGAGAGAGAACAATGCTCTTCTATCTCAGGATTTCTCTTGGTTTGATACAAACTCAGCCGAGCTTTAAAATGAAGAGTTTGCCTCCGAGGAAGGCATCTGTACCTCATAATTAAGAAAAGAACATTAAATCCTTGGTGGCTTAGGTACCCTCCACAAACCAAGCCTTTTACAAAGTTGTGATGTTTTGACCTGCCATTTAGCTGCACAGACTGTCAAGAGAAAGGCAGTCCTTCTCTCGAGAAGTGTTTGTGTCTCTTGCCTCAAAGTCACAAGTAAAAACCACATAGATCTGTGCAAACAGTGCTCAACTCTTGCTTTGCTTGCTCGCTTTCAACAGATCCCTGTTGTAATAAATATGGTTTTAAGGCTCATCTTATTGTAGTTTAAAAAGGCAAGAAAATGGCACAAACTTAGAAGGAGTGGTGGATGGAATTAAGGTTATTGCCAAGAAAATGCTCAGGGACTAATAACTAAACAGAAACCAAGGATTGAGGGACAGAAGTGAGATGGGGTAGGATGTTAAACCCTATTTTCTAGGGCTGGCGGACCTGACCCTGAGTCTGTGGGGTCCATGGGCAGGAAAAATGTGATGGGGAAGAATACTTATGAAACACTTTCCGAACGTAAGAGTGACAATGAACAGGCTTAGCTAGAAGCAACCAGCTAATGCCACCTCTGACCATCATGAAGAGGATTTCTAGAAGCTTATGTGATCAAATGAAGATTTACAGCAAGTTTACTGCTCTATACACAAGCGGATTTTTCCCTTAAAGATGAAATTAACTACTTTGGGAGATGGATGGATGGAACAAGAGTTAAGAGTCTTACTAACACGTGGCCTAGCCGAAGCTTGACCCCTGAGCACTGCTAGGAGTGACCACTGAGCGCAGATCCAGTTGGAGGCCCTGAATACTCTCTGCTGGCCTCCAATACACACACACACACACACACACACACACACACACACAAGGTTAAATACTTATACAGAATGCTTTTTTTCACTTCTCAACACGCTCTGTTATATAAGTTAAAACCTAGACAACTATTTCACATAAGAATGTGTGACACCCCTATGTGATTTGTTTTTCACATAGGACCAACAAGTTAATGAACAAAATAACATCAAACCAACTACAAAAAGCCGGAATGCCAGAGAAAGCGAGGATGTAGTTTCTAAATAGCTACTCACTACTCACTAGCCTTCCTAAGCCTCTTAATAGCCTAATAGATGCTTCCAATAAACTAATAACAAATAATAATAAGTAATAACAAAGCTAGGCTGAGCCACTGCTTTTCAGTGGTTGGACATGTTTGATATTTAAGGCTCATAATACAGGCTTGATTTTCATTGCTAGAAAGATCTGGGAAAATACCCAAAGGAATGATTTAATAATTCTTGGGAACTGGAACTCACAAGATGGAAGCCTAGTGTCCTTAAATCTCAAATTCCAGTTTTAGTCCCCAATTTTGACCTGTACCCCCACTCACTGGGCTCTGACTTGAACTAGCTGCCACGCTCAGCTGGAATCGCCCTGAGTGGAATCCCTTGAGGTCCTCCCTCACTCTTCCTCTGAATGGCTTCCTAGAGATGTGCCTCTTACCACCTTTGTGGCCGATGCCGCTTTCTAGTCCATTATGCTGTCCCTGGCCATTTTTTCCCTGGAACTCCCATAGCATTCATGCCATATTTCACTTGCCACCTACCCTGATTCTGCTGCTTTTGCCATCTGATAGGTTTAACTCTTATCTCTTCCCATTAAGGTCCTGGCTTTTATTTTTAAGACACCCCCCCACCCCAAGAACCTTGCATGGTGTCCATGCTATGAACCTCAGGGTGTAACTGCCATTTGCCCCTATCAATGAAAGGACAGATAGGTGAAAGTGGGAGGGAATAGGGCAATAGGAGAAGTTGGATTCAGAGCTGTGGTATTTTAGGTTTCTGGACATTTGGGACGTGATACTTTGAGCTCAAAATCAAGCACACAGTTGAAACTGCCTTTTTGATTTGTTTTGCTTTTTGATCCATGTCCAGTGGTGCTCAGGGATCACTCCTGGCAATGCTTTGGGGGCCCTGTGTGCTATTGGGCATTCAAACCAAGGTTGGCTGCATGTGAAGCAAGTGCTTTAACCCCTGTACTATTTCTCTGTCCTGGTACTGCCTCTTAGGAAGAATTCAAGCAGAGTTCTCTTTTCCATACATTGTTTTCCTTCTAACATGTGTATTGACTATCAGACTTGGAATGGGCCTGTAAAAAATGTAGTTTCGGGGCTGAAGAGATAGTATGGTGGGTAGAACACTTGCCTTGCATGTGGCTTACTTAGGTTTGATTCCCAGCACCGCTTAAGATCCCCAAGTGGAGGTTTCACCAGATTTATGTTTAACTTGGGGCTTTCTGCAGTCGTCCTGTAAGCAAAGGCTGGCTCACTCGGAAATGTGTACTGTAGCAGGCAGGCTGGCTTCCTTGCAATTGTCCAGATGGCTGCTACTTACTCCGTGGAAAAGCAAGTCTTTCGCATCTCCATGTTTTTATTTTCCCTGGCGCCTTTTGGGGACCCTATTAGCATCTCTACCTCAAACTAAAAAGGGGAAACTGAAATGATAATACTGCATTTCACTTACTAATAGGGCACAGCTCCCAGTGGCTTGTGGCCTTATTCATTTGTATAATCTGGGACAGTTACACACAGCAAGACAAAGCCCTAACCTCTGGAGCATGGCTCCACTTGTGTGGAGATGGTGTTTTTTACATAGTCTCCAGGCCGGCAGATCACCTCAGAATGCATCTCCCCAGGCCCAGCTGTGCTCAGGGCTTACTTCTGGCTGTGTTCTCAGGGATCACTCTGAGCTATGCTTGAGGGACTCTATGCGGTGCCAGGGAGAGAACAGAGATAGCTGCCTGCCAGGCAAGAGCCTTACCCAGTACTATCCTCCAAGTCCCAGACATTGAATTGCTGCTTTAATACTCCTTTCCAGGGAATGATGATCATGGCAAAGATTGAAAACCAGTAATTGAGGGAAACCTCACTTTTCAGGGATGATACAGAGATCTGCAGGTATTTCTCCCTGGGCATCCTGGGTAAAGGTTTCAGAGGTACCAGCTTAGGTAACCCTTTATTGTATTCTGTCTCCGCCAATGTCCAGTCTTCCAAGAGAAACAGACGGCCTTCATGAGGTGCGTGTGAAGCTTAGACTTATGAAAAAAAAGTCCAGATTTGGATATTGGTATGTTCAGTCATTTTAATAAGTGGATTAGCTCACAGGGAAGCAGATCTCTACGCACTTCGACATGTGTTTGTAAGATGCCCAATCTCATCGTCTCCCATCAAATCAATTAACTTTGCTCCAAAAAATAAAAGCCACATTTTTGTAGCCATTGTCAAGCACAGCCTTCATTTTCACTCAATAAGATAAAAGAAATATGAATAGAAAGACTCTTCTTCAGCTTGAAATGGTCAAAATTTTATGCTTCAATTGGCCATCCATCATTTCTTTGAATAAGAACTTAATAGTGGAAGAAGCTCAGCATTTTTATTTGTGCAATGATGACATTTAGAATTCTGGCTTTCATACAGTTTTAGGATAGAAGCCTCTGGCAAGACATACAATAAAGAGAATCTTTATATGAACATTGATTCATACTTTGCATAAAGGAAGTTGCTGGGCAATGACTAATGCTTTCAAGAATGGGAGTGAGTCTGGTTATTCTCTTCCTGCCTTGCCATTGCCTGAATTTGGGGGTGGAGGTATGTTTACTTCCTCCGGAACTTCAATGGTGCCTCAATGCGAAAAGAGGGAAATCCTATGAATCAGTCTGGGCCTGAGAATCTCTGAGAAGTAGCAACTGGGGTGATATTAAGGTCTATTAAGAGTCATCAAGAGGAGTGTGGTCAAGATCTCAAACATGGTCATAAACAGTCAACAAACCTGTTTCCTCAAGGGTAGCTCTGTGGAACCCCAAGTTTCTACAGGGAGCTTACCTCGAGGACAATAGATGTCCGGAGCCCATCGGTTGCACTCATAATTGTCTGCTGCCTTTTCACAGGTGAAACACTTAAATCCACCAGGATATGGTGTGGCTACAAAAAGGATGAAGAAAACATTGTTTAGACTGAACCTAGAAATTGGACACCTGCATTTTTTAAAGCTTCTCAAAGCATCCATGTAGTTTCTTGGAAAACTAAACATGCAAATATCATATAATACTACAATTTCATTCTTGGCCATAAACAAAAGTTTCTATTCATGGACAGTGAAGAGGGCTTACAGCAATTTTACTTGTAATAGCCCCAAAGATGGGGAATGGTTAAAAATACTTTAGAATAGTAGTCAGCAATAAAAATGAAGTAGTGAGGCCAGAGCGATAGTATAGCACATAAGGCATTTGCCTTGCACACAGCCAGCCTGGGTTCAATCCCTGGTATCCCATATGATCCTCCAAGCACCAGCTGGAGTAATTCCTGAGAGCATAGCCAGGAGTAAGCCCTGAGCATCATTGGGTGTGATCCAAAAAAAAAAAAAAGGGAAAAAAGAATTAGCAATAAAGTCAACAACCAAAATGAATTTCCAGGGGATTATGCTGAGTGAAAAAATAAATCACAAAAGACTTAGTTTTTATGATTTCATTTACATAACACTTGAAAAATGGCAATGTTTTAAAACATGGAGAGAATGTTCAAGGGTTAGGGAAAGAGAGAGGTTACCAAAAGGAAAAATATTTTGCTATTAAACTGCTGTGTTCACAGCGACAATTATACAAACATTCATATGATAAACTCTGAAAAACTAAATACACAAACACAGACTCAGAAGGGAGAATAACTAACTAGGAAGGCGAAATGACTACATCAATTAATTGAATTTATCCATCAGTAACCTCATTTTTATGCATTTCCATGGTTTTCAGTCAGGGAACAGGAAAACTGAGTAAGGTATAGAGGGGTTCTTTATATTATTTCTTATAACAGCTAATGAATCTATCACTGTATCACTGTCTTCCCATTCATCATCGATTTGCTCGAGTGGGCACCAGTAACATCTCCATATGTCCTGTCTCATGCAAGTAGAGCCCAAGGGCACCTGCTTGCTCCAGGAACATAAAGAGCCTCAAACCACTCCATCAGGTCATGGGAATGAGGTCTATAACTGTTACTGGTATTTGGCATATCAAATACGACACGGGTAGCTTGCTGGGCTCTGCTGTGTGGGTAGCATACTCTTGTAGGCATCTCTAAATCCAGCATTTATTGATGAACCAAGCGCGGCCGCTTTGGCCACGCCAAGCCGAGCTGTGATAGACTGGTCTGCTGGGTGGAGTTCTGACAAGAGGGAAGTCCGGATGTGGAAAATGGAGACTCTCATGGAGTGGGGGGGTCGTCTGGCTTGTTTCAAGGCTCTGCTGGGGTGGCGGGCCAGGGCTAGAACCCGCCATCCCTCCCGTGCGCCTCGTGAGTGGCTGGGCACAGGGAGAGCCAGTAGCAGCTCTGCCCCATGTCTGTGAGTCTCATTTGAGTATTTATAGATTTGAGTATTTATAGATTTAGTGAGGGAAGTAGTGGTTGAGAAAAAACTAGTAGAGAAAGGAAAAATTATGGAGGAATGAACCCAGGTTTGAGTTCAGAAAGAGAGAGCCCAGGCTGGAGCAAGAGTGCAGTGGCTACGGCTCCCAGCATCCGATGTGAACTCCCAAGCACTGCCAGGAGCAGTTCCTGGCACAGAGCAGGAGTAAACCCTGTGCATTACTAGGTGAGGCCCAAAAAAAAAAAAAAAAAAAAAGGAGAGCTAAAGCAAACATGAGGCCCTGGATTCAATCAGGAGACACCACCAGTTGTGGCTCCAAAACAAACAAACAAAATGAAGGAAAGCGCTACCATCTCCCCAGACTGTGCACTGTGTGCGGCTCTTCTAATGAATCTATAATTATCTCAATTTAAATGTGAGCTGGAGAAGACACTTTGGGGGTGTCAAGGACATGGCTCAGAGGTGAAGTATGTGTCTGACCCTGGGTTCAATTTCTAGCAAGCAAATATAAACAAACTATATTTCAGGGCTTTAATTTTCAATAATTCACTCAGTTATCAAGCTATCTGGACTTACCAACATACAAGAACTAATATTAGGTTGATTCATTACTAAGTTCCTAATGTTTGTATTTCACCTGTGAAGGTGGCAATTTCTTTGGTTTCGCTGAACGGTTTTCTGTGCTGGGACTTGCATGGTTATGAACCTGCTGGATGGTGTCAGCTGCAAGGCCCCGTTGCGAGAGGACATGTGACCTATGCAGAGGCCTCGGTCACTACAACAGGCCTCTGAGCATCCTTGCCTGGAATGCTAGGGGCAGGGGGCATGTTGGACACTCTACAGGACACTCTACAGTTGCCCCAGCTCCAATGGCACCCAACTACCCTGAACTGCTCCTTCCCACTTTCTGAAGAAGCCATCAGCTAGCTACTAGGATCTGGGCCTTGCAGATACTGGAAAGTGGAGAAGCCATGACTGTGATATTCTAAAGCAGTATTTCTTAGGTTTTTCTTTTTTAAATTTATCTTTAATTTTTTATTGAACCACCCTGAGATACACACAGTAACAGTTATTCATGATTAGATTTCAGACATACAATGTTCCAACATCCATCTGCTCACCACTGTACATTTCCTGCCACCAATGTCCCTAGTTTCCCTCCTGTCACCACCATCACCCCCGGACCATGCCTGCCTCTATAGCAGATACTTTCTCTCTCTCTCTCTCTCTCTCTCTCTCTCTCTTTCTTTCTCTCTCTCTATCTCCCCCCTCTCTCTCTCTGTTTTTTTTCTGACATGGCCCCTTCCGACCTTGTTTCCTTCCTGTACCATGCCTCCACCATACTACTACTTAGCCACTTAGCCTCATGCCATGGTGTAGGCACAGCAGAAGTCACATCGTGCCTTAAGTATGCAATTTTCACTTATGCCTCCCCACCCTTGGAATATCCTGGGGCCCCTGGTTGTGAAATGCTGCACTGGAAAGTTCCCACCATACCCAGACTTGTGGTTATTTCAGGGTGAGGATCTCTAAGGAAGGTGAGGCCAAGCTATGTTCCCAATTCTTTGCACTGATGTCCTATAAAAAGCTTTTGCTGCTGAGTATTTTGCCTTTCCTAGACAGATCTACTTGTGCTGTCATTTTTATTTTTTTGTAAAATTACCTGGCCTTGTCAAAACTACACACTCTCAAACACATCATCTGCAGGGGGCCAACTGTTCTCTCGCAGATGGCTGAGCGTGCATATCCCACTGGCGGAAATAATCATCTCAGGGTAAATTGCTTTACCCACATGGAACCAATTAAGTACGTTATCAAAAATAAATGAAGAAGGCAGCAGCTTAAGGCCAGAATTACGGGTCAAATGCAACTTTGATTTTCACCTTGCCTGGAATAGTTCTGTATCTTTGCCTTTGCTGGCAATATTTCACAGAGCTGACTCTAACAACATTCAATAAACTGACATGATCAAAAGTCAAGAACCGTCTAAAAACAATGGGCAAAGGGACCTTTGCAGAGTCATGTGAGGGTTCTCTGTTCTTCCAAGCAGCTGGTGACTCGATTTATAAACAGAATGATGGCAAGAGCATGGGCTGTCTTTGAATAGGAACGATGAAAGGCGGCTTAAACACAGACACATCTCCGACCCTTCATTCCCAATGAGCAACTTTCCCCTCACCACTGTAAGAAAAGGAAATTTAAGTAAAGGAAATGATCATCCTATCCTATAAGTGTGAACAAATGTGAACTATTTTACAAAAGTACACAGCAAAAGAATTTTTGTATATTAACATCCATCACCTGGATAAAGCAGTTATATTTGAGTTGAAAGATTTTATTTAGGTAAATATATGCCTAGGAAATTTATTACAAACAGGTTCACAAATTCCAAAATGATTCAGTAGCTTTTTTTTTTTTTTTTTTTTTTTGCTTTTTTGGGTCACACCCGGCGATGCTCAGGGCTTACTCCTGACTCTTTGCTCAGGAATTACTCCTGGTGGTGCTCAGGGGACCATATGGGATGCCAGGGAATCAAACCCAGGCCAGCATAGGCCAGCCGCGTGTAAGGCAAATGCCTTACCCACTGGGCTATTGCTCCGCCTCAATAGCTTCTTTTTTAAATTCTTTTGTTTTCGTTTCTTGGGTCACACCAGGCAATGCTCCAGAGTTACTCTCGGCTCTGCACTCAGGACATACTCCTACGGTGCTGAGGGGACCATATCGGATGTTAGGAATCAAACCCGGGTTGGCTGTTTACAGGGCAAATGCCCTACCTGCTCTACTATCTCTCAGCACCACACTATTCTTATGGAAATCACTTTAAAAAAATGTTATGAGAGAACTCAGACCATTATCCTAATTGGATGCATGTATTTAATTATTTAATTTCTTTTTTGGGTCACACTGGCAATGTTCAGGGGGTTACTCCTGGCTCTGCACTCAGGAAACGCCCCTGCAATACTCAGGGTACCATATGGGATGCCAGGATTGAACCTGTGTTAGTCAAGTGCAAGGCTAACAACCTCCCCACTGAACTATCACTCCAGCCCCCATAATTGTATGCATTTCAAAAAAATCATTTCATTGTCAACTTTAAAATATTGACAAGATGGGGCTCAGAGCCATAACAGCAGGGAGCGCATTTACCTCCATGCAGCCAACCTGGGTTCAATACCTGGCCTCCCATATGGTCCCCTGAGTATCACCAGGAGTAATTCCTAAGTGCAGAGCCAGGAGTAATCCCTGAGCATTGCCAGTGTGACCCAATAAGCAAAATAAATAAATAAATAAATAAATTTTAAAAATTAAAATATTGACCAGAAATAAGTTTAAAACAGAATATTTAGGTAGCAAATGGATGGACATGGAGAAGATTATGTTGAGCGAAATTAGCCAGAAGGAGAGAGACAGATACAGAATGACTGCATTTATCTGCATTACATAAATATATAGGTACATATTATGATACCAACATCCAAGATCAAGTGAAACACATATCAGGAGGTCCTGTCAAAGGTGGAAATTATCACAAACGTGTGGGATTCAGAGGCTAGGTAAGACAGAAATGGAACAGTGTGCTGACAATTGTTGAGGGTACTAATGCCAACCTAGAACTGAGCATTAAATAGAGGCAAAAGATACACATGACAACCCTTTAATGTATGTTCTGTAATTCATAGTCTGGAGTGGAAGGAAAAGAGAAAGAGAGAGAAATGGAAAGAAATCAAGAACCTGCCATGGAGCAGGGCTGGGGGAGGGGGAGGGAACCAGGGACGTTGGTGGTGGGAGATGGGCACTGGTGACGGGATGGGTGCTGCAACACTGTTTGACCAAAACCCAAATATGAACTTTTTAATTGTATATCTTTTGTAATTTTAAAAATAAAAAAAAAATTAAAACACACACACACACACACACACACAAAAGAATATTTAGATAGCTTCAAAATTTTGAAGTAGAATTATCAAAGTACGGTTTGGAAAAACTGTAAATAATTTGTCGAAGGATCATTTGTCAAAATGATCACCATATTGACAGAAGTTTCTGACTGCAAAGCAAGCTGTATCATTTTGCCTAGAATAACTAATTCACCAGAGTACCCAATTTTATCTGTCGATCACTTAAGTCAGTAAAAGTTTTAGCTGGAATGTTGGATTAGTTATTCCTGGAATCTGTCCCATTGAAGACATAAATTAAAGACTTTGAATGAAGATTGATGCTCCAGCACACTCCTAAATCTCCCATTAAGAACCTAGCAGTAATAAGTCACAGTGTGCCCAATTTTGGATTATTTAACAATCTCTTCAAAACTATGGTTTGCAAGACTGGTGACATATTAAATAACAATATTAAAATTTAAATATGATTATGAGCTAACACACTTTTTATATCGAAATGCTATTCTTTTTCTAATGATTTCTCTTTGAAGGCATTTACTAGCACAAAGCACTGGCAATTAACCAAATGATCCCAATTTTGCTGAGTTTATTTAAAAACTATAACTTCAAATCTGTGCGCCCTCTCAAAGATGACAGTTTAATATTTGCCTATAGAAATGTGTGTTTACATTTTGGAAGATTATAACTGATCAGTGAACAATCGAACCCTTTTCAGTGACAAATCTGAAGATTCAGTTTTAAGTAGATAACTTCGTAGCACAATACCAAGTAAATGGTGAAAT
>JAJIBD010008732.1:0-46255 GCA_021461705.1 Cryptotis parvus
GACTCAGTGTATTTTCTATAAAATGGAGTTATGATACATAGCATATATTTTAAGACTAAAATGAGATGACTCATGTATTATACTAGAATAATCATGAAATATCAGTAACTTGGTAGATATTATCACTATTGCTCTAATATTTTAGACTTGCTCATTTTTTATTTCAGAAAATCTTACCTTTTTTTTTTTTTTTTTTTGCTTTTTTTTGAGTCACACCCGGCGATGCTCAGGGGTTACTCCTGGCTCTGCACTCAGGAATTACTCCTGGCGGTGCTCGGGGGGACCATATGGGGCCGCCGGGGATCGAACCCGGGCGGAATGGGCGCGAGCGTGCAAGGCAAGCGCCCTACCCCGCTGGGCTATCGCTCCAGCCCCAAATCTTACCATTTTATATGATAAGTCTATGTCTAGCACTATCACAGACTTCAGTATTTTACAGACATCAATGTGGTTTTCTTATTTTGAGTGGTGATAAAAGTATGTATGGACAACATTAAAATGATTATTTTTTGACATCTGTAGAGCTTCATCATTTTTGGGATAATAAACCAAAAGTCTATCATTTACTTGCAACCCAAAGTTGCCAATATTATTAGTGCTTTGATTTTTTAATATTCTATTTTTAGCCTTTCTATGCAAATAATATGATACTGCAATACTGTTTAAAATATTGTGCATTTACTAAATGCATAGTCTGTACTAGGTCCCCCAAAATATAGAGCCAAAATCTGTGTTGGGAAGCACATAATTGTTAGATATTCCATGAAGGACACAGTGTTATGGGAATGATTTACTCTATCTGCACAATCCTAAAAGCCTTCTTAGAGAAGATCATAATTGAGTTGATTCTAGAAATGATAAATGGGCATTGTTGCTGATGGTGGGGTTGAAATCCCAGAGGAAGGAAATCGCCTGGACAAATGATAGGGAGGTCTGAAAGGAAATGCCTTTGTCTTGAGTGGGCGAGCAATTAGGCATGATGACTTCAGAATTTTTACATTGGTGAGGTTTGAAGGAAGTAATTTTATTGGAAGAATAAACTAGGAATTTGCATTGAAGCTGAATTTGCATTGAGCCATATTGGCATAAACTTAACAAACTATGTATTACCCATATTAAAAATGAGGCTATGCAGCTCCAGGATTTTATTAGAAAATGTGTTGATCTCTTCCAAGTCATATCCATGGCTCTGCAACCAGGACAGGCTGGGGATAATCTCAGGTGAGTTACAGAAGAGCAGCCACAGAGGAAGGTAAAACCTGGTAATGAGCCTGGTTAAGACCCACTGCAGATTTTAACATCATCAGCTTGTGTCTGAAAGTTGAATGGGTAGACTGTGGAGAGTGGATTGATTGGAAGATACAAAAGTGATAACAAAGAGATGGCATGGAGTGGGAGGATGGATTCAAGAATGAATAATTGAATATATTCTTTACTACTACTTTATTTTTTTGGTCTTCACAAAAAATAATACTGCTAAAAGGATTAAATGGTAAAATGTTAACATTTCTTGGAATGTTACTAATATTTATTTCTGTGTGACAAATGCTATTGAACATTCTTCAGCTTAATGTTCTTAGTCTCTATTGTAGTCATAAATTTAAGGATCAATATTTCACTCATGTTATAGATAAGAAAAGTTAGGCACAGATAGGTTAAATAACTTGCCAGAATTCCCACTGTCTTAATGATTAAAATTCTTAATGATTAAAATTGGATTTAAAACTAGGTAATCTGATTCCAGAGTCAATGTTCCTAATCATTATGTTATACTGACTATTCACAGAACATATTCACAATGTTTATTACTTTTTCATGCAGATCAGAGATTTTTATGTATTTATTGATACTTGAGGAACTGTGATTTACGTTAGTGCCAGTGTTTTAGATGTACAATGTTCCAATATCACATTCTCCCCAGAGGGTCCCCCCCACTTTAACCCACCCGCACCATTGTGAACTTAGTCCTTATGTCAGTTTTCAATTCTATTGTCTTTGACCATTTGTAATTTCCTTAGTATGTTTCTAGATCCTACATATGAAAGAGACAATTCTGCATCTGCTCCTCAATTTCTGTGCTTTTTAAAAATTTCTATAATAAATTATTTAGGAGATGAGAGAAATAGTATGTACATTACAGTGTTTTACGTGATGTCTAAATTTAGCTCTATTTACTCAACAAGTGAACCTTAATAACAACAAAAATAATCACTCATTAACTGAGCATTTATGCATCAGGTACCATGCTGTTTTAATAAATATGACTTCATCTTCATATTAAACCTCAGTTATATAGAGAAAATTGTTAGTACTTAATGTTTATACCATCTAGTAGAATTACAAATCAGGTTCCACGTATATCATTCTTTTTAATCCTTATTAAAATTGTATAAAGGATCCTACTTTGAGTTTCAAAGATAGCATTAGGGTATATAGCTAAGAAATTGCTATTACTTGAATCCATGTGTTTTGATTCCAAATTTTTACTTAACACTTAAAAATGCTGTATTTCATTTTAAGGACTTTTTATACATTATAAAACCTCAGTCATTTGTTAGGGGTTGAAATAACCAAAAACTAGGCTATGATGAGGGATATTATAAGTTTGTATTTAAAAGTAGGTGCGCAGGTGTGGGGACTATTGCAGGTAATAAGAATGGTTGTCATAGTAGAAAAGGAGATTGGGAAGTGTGAGATATTTTGATGATTAGCAGCTCAGGTGTGTGACAAGCACTTAGCAAACTGTAAAGGCATTATATAAACATTAGTAGTTTATTATTGTGGAGTTCATGATTATTTTCTATTGGAGTGTGCCAATTTGGATTCTCAACACATGTTGTATTTTGTGTGGATGAAAAGAGAAATCTTAAGCCATTCAAGCAACTGGAAGACACATTATACACATATATACGTTGGATGGTTGGACCCCTGCCATTCTTATTTTTATATGTTGAAATTTCTAACTGTCTAATCGTGGTGGTACAAAGTTCACTCCCTCAGCAGCCAAGATTGATTTTTCCTTTGAGTAGACATGCTTCACAGAAGTACCCTTTCCCGTTACGTTTTGAAAGTCATCAGACATGCTGTTATAAATGATCACGGAAGATTACTGGAGATGCTGCAAAATAATAGTGAACCAAGTAGCATCTGTAATTTCCAAGGATGGCCTCGCAATCATCGCCTCAAAATGAACCCTATCTGAGTGCAGGGCTGAACTTTTTCTTTTCCTCCCCTCTCCCTTCCTTTTACTACTTTATAACATAGCTGAAATGGATACTGCACCTCATGAATTTTTATGCAAAATATTAAGTTGCAAACCACTGCTGTGCAGACAAACTCACCTGGTGAAGATGAGAGTTAGCCCGCACAGCTCAATGGCTGACATCCTTAGATAAAAGACTCTGTGTCAAAAGGGCCAACTGAGAGGAAAAGTCCATGCTGGTTGCTGACCCAAAAGGGTTTTAGATGTTTCTTGGTTCAGACTGTCAGATAGGCTGAAAGGAAAATGATTCTACATTTGTTGACAAAATTTCTATGTGCTCAAGGTGTTTCCTGTTCTCTTTAGACATTGTTTATCTCGATCATTCATATGAGAAAAATGAAAATCAAGTTCTCCAAGTTAGCTACTACTGAACCACCCCTTCCAATTTCTTTTCAGTGCAGATGCAGTTAATTCAGATGCAATTACTCTCAAATTCTATTGATGCTATTTAATGAACATCTTTTAATCTACATTATGTTTCTCAATGCTGCCAAAGTCCAACTCAGTTTCTCTGCTTTTTTAGTGATAACTGTGTAGTTGCTTTCAACTTGATCCCTTCTGCTATTTCTTTCCCTCCTTTTCTTCTTTCTATCTCTCTCTCTGTCTCAGCTGATAAGTGGTTTCCCCACCCACCTTCTGGACCTGGTTGCACAGGTCTTTCAGATGGTGCCCACACTGCTAAAGGGAAAGGGAGTTTAGCATGTCAAAGATGGGTTTTCACCACTCACTTCTACCTCTAACCCTTAACTAACTTCCCTGCCATGTTATTCCTGAACCACTAGTTGTTTTCCAAATAAAATACATAAGTTTTTGCTTCTGTGCTTGTTCTTACTTTCTAAAGGTTTTGTTTTTTTTTAAATTTCTTTTTGTGTCAGTTAGTTTATTTTACTATTTTCATTTGGTACAAGTTCAGAAGCAAAACATATCTATATAGGGGCCGGAGCGATAGCCCAGAGGGTAGGGCGTTTGCCTTGCATGCGGCCCACCTGTGCTGGCCGGGTTCTATCCCCGGCATCCCATATGGTCCCCGAGCACTGCCAGGAGTGATTCCTGAGTACAGAGCCAGGAGTAACCCCTGAGCATCGCCGGGTGTGACCCAAAGAGCAAAAACAACAAAAAACAAAAACAAAAAACCATATCTATATATATTTACAATACAAATATATACATATTTTGAGGTTGTTCCTCCTTTTTATTTTTTATTTTATTTTTTTAATACACCACCATGAGATATACAATTACAAAAATGTTCATGTTTGGGTTTAGGCCATACAGGATTCCAGCACCCATCCCTCCACCAGCGCCCATTTCCAACCACCAATGTCCCCTCCCCTTCCCTACCCTTGCCTACCTCTATGGAAGGTTCTTTATCTCTTTTCTCTCAATCTTTTCTCTCACTCTTTCTCTCTCTCTGTCTGTCTCTGTCTCTCTCCCTCTCTCTTCCTTTTCTTACACATTGTGGATTGCAATACATACATTTCAAGGTTATCATGTATATCCCTTTGCCTGTATTCAATGTGCAGTTCTAGGTTGGTATTATCATTTTTAATGATTATTAGCATACTTCTCTGTCATACCTACCTCTGACTCCCACGGGATTGCTGTTGATTCCACCTATTGACAAGACCTTCTGGTCCATGTTTTGACTAACTTTGGATACTAGTATCATACTATATAAATATATTTTTATATCATGCAAATAAATGCAGTATTTGATATCTGTCTTTTTCCTTCTGGCTAATTTCACTCAGCATGATTCTCTTCATGTCCATCATTTATAGGCAAATTTCATAACTATGTTTTTCCTAACAGATGTATAGTATTCCATTGTGTAGATGTACCAAAGTTTCTTTATCCAGTCATCAGTTCTTGGCTGTCTGGTTGTTTCCAGATTCCGGCTATTGCAAATAGTGCTATTATGAATATATAAGTGCAGGTGGTTTTTCCGCTGTGTGTTTTTTGGCTTTCCAGGATATATTCCCTGGAGTGGTATTGCTGGGTCAAACGGGAGCTCAATTTCTACTCTTTGGAGAAATGTCCATATTGTTTCCCAAAAAGGCTGTACCAGGCGACATTCCCATGAACAATGGATGAGATTCCCTTTCTCCCGCATCCATGTCAGCACTTGCTGTCCTTGCTATTTTGGATATGTACCAGTCTCTGTGATATGAGATGATATCTCATTGCTGTTTTGATTTGCACCTATCTGATGATTAGTGATGATGTGCATTTTTTCATATGCCTTTAGGCCATTTGAATTTCTTCCTTGTCGAAGTTTCTGTTCATCACTTCTCCCGTTTTTGATGGAGTTGGCTTTTTTCTTCTTGAAAAGTTCTATCAGTGCCTGATATATTCTGGATATTAACCCCCTTATTGGATGGGTATTGGGTGAATATTCTTTCCCATTCTGTAGACTGTCTTTGTATCTTGGTCGCTATTTATTTTTTTTTTAGATTCCATGTTTATTTATTTATTTTTCCCTTTAAAAATTTTTTTTTATTATATCACCGTGAGACATACAATTACAAAGGTGTTCATAATTGGTTCTTGGTAATACAGTATTCCAGCACCCATCCCTTCACCAGTGCCCCATTTCCACCACCAATGTACTCCCAGGCTGTCTCAATAGCAGGTAGCCCCGCTTTCCTCTCTTTCTCTCTCTGTCTCTCTCTCTCTGCATCTCTCTCCCTCTTCTTTTACACATTGTGGTTAGCCCTACAGATATTTAGAGTTTATCACTTAAGTCTCTTTGTGTATATTCAATGGTGAGCTTTAGTCTGCCATTACCATTTCCCACACTTAGTAAAACACTGATATCTATTTATATCCTATTAATGAATGCAGTCATTCTATAGCTGTCCTTTTCCTTCTGACTACTTTCACTCAGCATGATTGGCAAATATATCTTCAATGCTGTAAGTTTTCCCTTTGCAATGTTGAGGATTGAACTATCATTCTCACATGTGCAAGGCAAGTGCTGCCCTCATGAACTGCATCATCTGCCTCTGTAGGTTGTGTTTTCACTTTTGAATTCTTATGTCCTCTGATTACCCAAACATTTTCTTTTTTTTTATGTTCCTGGAGCGGGCAGATGCCCTTGGGCTATCTCGCATATGACAGGACATATTGAGATGTTACTGGTGCCCCCTCAAATAATCGATGAGCTACAGGAAGTCAAGTGATCAAGTGATTTCTTAAGTCTACTACTGAGAGTATACCACCCGCATGGCAGAGTCTGGCAAGCTACCCGTGATGTATCTGATATGCCAAAAAACCAGTAACAATTATAGAACTCAGTCCCATGACCTGAAGGAATGGTCTGAGTCTCTTTGTATTCCTAGTGGGAGCAGATGCCCTTGGGCTACACTAGCACAGGTCAGGATGTATGGAGATGTTACTGGTGCCAGCTCGAGCAAATTGATGAACAACGGGAAGACAAGTGAAGTGATACAAGTGATGATAGACTCCATGTCCATCCATTAGCAGGTAAATTTCATAATTTCATCTTTTCTGACTGCTGCATAGTATTTCATAGTGTAGATGTGCTACAGTTTCTTTAGCCAGTCCTCTGTTCTCGGGCATTTGGGTTGTTTCCAGAGTCTAGCTATAGTGAATAGTGCAGAGATGAATAAAGAAGTACATATAGTGTTTCTGCTATGTGTTTTTCGGTCTCTCGGGTATATTCCCAGGAGTGCTATTGCTGGATCAAATGGTTGCTCAATATCTAGTTTTCGGAGGAATGCCCATACTGTTTTCCAAAAAGGGCTGGACCTGTTGGCACTCTCACCAATAGTGGATGAGAGTCCCTTTTTCCCCACATCCACGCCAGCACAGGTTGTTCTTGCTGTTTTGGATGTGTGCCAGTCTTTGTGGTGTGAGATGGTACCTCACTGTTGTTTTGATTTACATCTCCCTGATGATTAAAGATGAAGAGCACTTTTTATATGCCTTTTGGCCATTTGAATTTAATTTTTGGAAGCTTCTATTCATTTCTTCTCCCCATTTTTTGATGGGGTTGGCTGTTTTTTCTTGTGAAGGGCTACCAGTGCCTGATATATCCTGGATATTAACGCCTTGTCAGATGGGTATTGGGTGAATATGCATTCCCACTCTGTGGATTGTCTTTGTATCTTGGTCACCGTTTCTTTTGAGGTGCAGAAGCTTTTCAGTTTTTATATAATCCCATTTGTTTATCTTTGCTTCCATTTGCTTGGTCAGTGGTGTGTTGTCTTTAAAGATACTTTTAGTTTCGATGTCATAGAGTGAGTCTCCTATGTTTTCTTCGATGTACCTTATAAATTCATGTCTGATGTTGAGATCTATTATCCATTTTGATCTGACTTTTGTACATGGCGTTAGAAGGAGGTCTAAGCTCATTTTTTACATGTAGCTGCCAAGTTTTCCCAGCACTATTTGTTGAAGAGGCTTTCTTTGCTCCACTTAATATTTTTTGCTCCTTTATCGAAGATTAAGTGGTTGTATATTTGAGAGTGTGTTTCAGGATATTCAGTTCTATTCCATAGGTCTACAGGTCTGTCTCTATACCAATACCACACTGTCTTAATTACAACTGCTGTGTAGTAGAGCTTGAGGTTGGGGAAAGTGATACCTCCCATCTTCTTTTTCCCGAGGATTGCTTTAGCTATTTGTGGGGGTTTATTATTCCATACAAATTTCAGGAGTGTTTGTTCAATTTCTTTGAAGAACATCATGGGTACCTTTATAGGGACCGCATTGAATCTGTATAAAGCTCTAGGGAGTATTACCATTTTGATAATGTTAATCCTTCCAATCCATTTGCAGGGAATGTGTCTCCATTTCCTCAGGTCTTCTTTTATTTCCTGAAGTAAGGTACTGTAGTTTTCTTTGTAGAGATCCTTTACATTCTTTGTCAAACTGATTCCTAGGTATTTGATTTTCTGTGGCAATTGTGAATGGGATAGTTTCTTTAATGTCCCTTTCTTCTCTTTTTGCTGTTTGCATATACGAAGGCCATTGACTTTTGGGTATTGATTTTGTATAATGCCAATCTATTATAGGAATGTATTATTTCTAGAAGCCTCTTAGTAGAGAGTTTCGGGTTTTCCAGGTATAATATCATGTCATCTGCAAATAGTGACAACTTGGCTTCTTCCCTTTCTATCTGGATGCCTTTAATGTCTTTTTCTTCCCTGATTGCTATGGCGAGTACTTCCAGTACTATATTGAATAGAAGTGGTGAGAGTGGGCAGCCTTGTCTTGTCCCTGATCTTAAGGGGAAGGCTTTCAGTTTTTCCCCATTGAGAATGATGCTCGCTGTGGGCTTGTATTAGATGGCCTGGATTATATTGAGGAAGGTTCCTTCAATCCCCATTTTATGGAGAGCTTTTTATCATGAACGGGTGTTGAATCTTGTCAAATGCCTTTTCTGCATCTATTGATATGATCATATGGTTTTTATTTTTCTTTTTGTTGATATGATGTATTATGTTGTTTGACTTGTGGATGGTGAACTATCCTTGCATTCCTGGGATGAATCCCACTTGGTCATGGTGTATAATCTTTTGATGACTCTTTGGATTCTATATGCTAGTATTTTGTTGAAGATCTTAGCATCTGTATTCATCAGGGAGATTGGTCTGTATTTTTCCTTTTTTTGTGACATCTCTGTCTGCTTTGGGTATCAGGGTGATATGTGACTCATAAAAGCTATTTGGGAGTGTTTCTGTTTCTTCAATTTGCTGGAAGAGCTTGTAAAGAATTGGGAATAGGTCTACTTTAAACATTTGGTAGAATTCACTGGTGAATCCATCTGGACCTGGGCTTTTTGTGTTTGGGGAGACTTTTGATGATTACCGATTCCATCTCCTCAATGGAGATAGGTTTGTTGAGGTATTCCAACTCTTCTTGTTGCAACTTGGGAGGGTATAGGAATTCAGGAATTTGTCCATTTCTTCTAGGTTCTCTTGTTTTGTGGCATACAGGCTCTCATAGTAATCTCTGAAGATCTTTTGAATTTCTGTGGTTTCTCTTGTGATGTCCCGTTTTCATTTCTGACTCTATTTATTTGGGTTTTCTCTGTTCCTTTTCTTACAAGTCTTGCAAGCGGTTTGTCAATCTTGTTTATTTTTTCAAAGAACCATCTTTTGGTTCTTTGATCTTCCGGATTGTTTTGGTTCCATTTCGTTGATCTTCTGGATTGTTTTTTGACATTCTATCTCATTGATTTCTGTTCTAGTTTTATTATTTCTTCTTTCTGCTTGGGTTGGGCTCCTTTTGTTGATCACTCTCTAAGATCTTAAGTTGTGAAGTCAGACTATTTGTGATGGCCTTTTCTTCTTTTCTGATGAATGCTTGAAGAGCTATGAACTTGCCTCTTAACACTGATTTTGCTGTATCCCACAAGTTCTGGTAATTTGTGTCTCATTTGTTTCCAGGAATCCTTGGATTTCCTCTTTGATTTCTTTTATGAATTGCTGGTTGTTCAGCAGTGAACTGTTTAGTTTCCAGGTACTTGGTATTGGTCTCCGTTTTTGTGTACAATTAACTTCTATTTTCAGTGCATCATGGTCTGAAAAAATAGTTGGCACAATTTCTATCTTCTTGATTTTATGGAGGTATGATTTATGGCTCAGCATGTGATCTATTTTGGAGTATGTTCCATGTGCACTGGAGAAGAAAGTGTGTTCAGTTTTTTTTGGGGGATGAAATGCACTGTATATGTCTACCAGCCCTCTTTCTTCCATCTCTTCTTTTTAGGGCCAGTATTTTCTTGGTAAGTTTCAATCTTGTTGATCTATCCAGGGTTGATAGAGCAGTGTTAAAGTTTCCAACTACAATTGTGTTGCTGTCAATTTCTTCTTTGAAGTCTATTAGTAGTTGTTTTAGGTATTTTCTGGACCCTCCTTGGGCGCATATATGCTTAATGGCATGATTTCTTCCTGATATATGTATCCCTTGACTATTAAGAAGTGACCTTCTGAACTTCTTCAGCCTGACGTCTATGTTGTTGGATACCAGTATGGCTACCCAGCCTCTTTGGATGGGTTGTTTGAGTGAAGGATTGTTTTCCAGCCTTTTATTTTGAGCCTGTCTTTGCTCTGATTGTTCAGGTGTGTTTCTTGAAGGCAGCAGAATGTCGCTTCAATTTTTTGATCCATTTTGCCACTCTGTGTCTTTTAACTGGTGCATTCAGACCATTGACATTGAGAGAGGTTATTGTCATGGGATTTTGTGTCATCTTTCTGTATAGGTTGGTTGTTCTTTTGGGTTTTGTCTCGTCTTAGAGTATATCTTTTATTCCTTCTTTTTAAGGTTGGTTTTGAGTTTACAAAGTTCCCAAATTGTTGTTTATCCAAGAAGTTATATATCTGTCCTTCAAATCTGAGTGAGAGTTTAGCCGGATAAAGAATTATTGCTGAGGCATTCATTTCATTGAGTTTTTTTTTTTGATTTCATAACTTTATTTTATTTTTTTTTTTTTAATTTTTTATTTTTACAATTACAAAGATATACAATTAAAAAGTTCATATTTGGGTTTTGGTCATACAGTGTAGCAGCACCCATCCCGCCACCAGTGCCCATCTCCCACCACCAACGTCCCCGGTTCCCTCCCTCCCCCCAGCCCTCCTCCATGGCAGGTTCTTTATTTCTTTCCATTTCTCTATCTTTCTCTTTTCCTTCCTCTCCAGACTATGGATTACAGAACATACATTAAAGGGTTGTCATGTGTATCCTTTTGCCTCTATTTAATGCTCAGTTCTAGGTTGGCATTAGTACCCTCACAATTGTTAGCACACTGTTCCATTTTCTGTCTTACCTAGCCTCTGACTCCCACACGTTTGTGATAATTTCCACCTTTGACAGGACCTCCTGATGTATGTTTCACTTGACCTTGGATATTGGCATCATAATATGTACCTATATATTTATGTTATGCAGATAAATGCAGTCATTCTGTAACTGTCTCTCTCCTTCTGGCTAATTTCGCTCCAACATAATCTTCTCCATGTCCATCCATTTGTAGGCAAATTTTATAACTTCATTTTTCCTAACAGCTGCATAGTATTCCATTGTGTAGATGTACCAAAGCTTTTTTATCCAGTCATCTATTTTCGGGCACTCAGGTTGCTTCCAGATTCTGGCTATTGTGAATAATGCTGCTATGAACATAAAAGTAGGGATGGTGTTTCCGCTGCGTATTTTTGGTTTCCCAGAGTAGATTCCCAGGAGTGGCATGGCTGGGTCAAATGGGAGTTCAATTTCTAGTCTTTGGAGGAATGTCCATATTGTTTTCCAGAAAGGCTGTACCAGCCGGCATTCCCACCAACAATGGATGAGTGTCCCCTTTTCCCCACACCCACGCCAGCACTTGTTGTTCTTGTTCTTTTGAATATGTGCCAGTCTCTGTGGTGTAAAGTGGTATCTCATTGTTGTTTCGATTTGCATCTCTCTGATGATTAGTGATGATGAGCATTTTTTTCATATGTTTTTGGCCATTCGAATTTCTTCCTTGCTGAAGTTTCTGTTCATTTCTTCTCCCCATTTTTTGATGGGGTTCTTTGTTTTCTTCTTGTAAAGTTCTACCAGTGCCTGATATATCCTGGATATTAACCCCTTATCAGATGAGTATTGGGTGAATATTCTTTCCCATTCTGTAGACTGCTTTTGTATCTTAGTCACTGTTTCTTTTGAGGTGCAGAAGCTTTTTAGTTTCATGTAGTCCCATATATTTATCTTTTCTTCTAGTTGCTTTGTTAGAGATGTTTCATCTTTGAAGATGCCTTTAGCTTCAATGTCATGGAGGGTTTTTCCTATATTTTCTTCAATGTACTTTATGGATTCAAGTCTGATATTGAGATCTTTAATCCACTTTGATCTGATTTTTTGTGCATGGTGTTAGACACAGGTCCAAATTCATTTTTTTACATGTCGCTGTCCAGTTTTCCCAACACCACTTATTGAAGAGGCTTTCCTTACTCCATTTTAGACTCCTTGCACCTTTATCAAAGATTAAATGATCATGTGTTTGAGGTTGGGTGTCCGGATACTCAATTCTATTCCATAGGTCTACAGGTCTGTTTTTATTCCAATACCATGCTGTTTTAATTACTACTGCCTTGTAGTACAGTTTGAAGTTGGGTAAGGTGATGCCTCCCATCTTCTTTTTCCCGAGGATTGCTTTAGCTATCCTTGGGGGTTTATCGCTCCATACAAATTTCAGGATTTTACTATATCCCACCACTGCCTTCAGGCTTGGAGGGTCCCTTCTGAGAAGTCTGTTGAAAGTCGAATGGCTGCTACTTTGTATACAATTTCCTTCTTTGATCTTGCTGCCTGAAGAATTATGTCTCTGTCTATGGCTTTTATTACTTTGACTAGGATGTGTCTTGGGGTCTTTCTATTGGTGTCTCTTCTTGCTGGTATGCATTGGGCTTCTTGGATCTGTATGCCTTCATCCTTTAATTCGGGGACTTTTCAGCCAGGATGTTATTAACTGTTTTAATTTCCTTGGGGTTACTTTCCTGTCCCTCTGGGACTCCGATGATTCTTATGTTCTTCCAACTGGCATCATCCCATTGTTCTCTGTTCCGTTGCTGATCCATTTTCTGTTCTTTTTCCATCTTATGTAGTTCTCTGAGTGCTTTCTGCAGCTCATCTTCATTCTCACTTATTCTCTCTTCCACTGCTATCATCCTACTTTTGAGAGTCCCTATTGTGTTTTTCATTTCATCTGCTGAGTTTTTAAGCGATGATATTTCTATTTGCATGGTTCTCATTTCTGCTCTTATTTCCCCCATAATTTATTGACTGCCCTTTCAACTGCTTCGTTTATGTTCTCCTGTATTTTACTGGACATCTGCTCCATTTTTTTCATAGAGCTCGTTAAACATCCTACCAATTTCTTCTCTAAATTCATTGTCAGAGAGATTATGCATGTCTGCATTCTATTTTGAGTCTTCAGGGTTGGTTTCTTCATCTGTTCGTCAAACTGGGGATCTGCGTTGTTTCCCCATGGTGTTGCGATGTTTATGGATAGATTCCTCTAGAGTACTGTTCCTTTTTCTTGAGAATATTACCTTCCCTTGGTGTTGAATTTCCTAGGTTTTGTATTAATAAGCGGCCGCATGGAGGGGACGGCCTGCCCGCCAGCCACAACCCAGCTAGAATACCTGAGGTGAAGACAGGCCGGTGTGAGAATTCAAAATGTCCGTTTACTTCCACTTCTGCTCGACTTCCTGGGGTTGTAGTTCCACCTTATGCCGCCGAGGCCTGGGGCTCTATGATGACCCCAGGCACTGGCCGACCAGCCTCAATCCCCAGGGTGAATGTGCTGTTTCTTTTGAGGTGAAGATGCTTTTTTTAGTTTTGTGTTGTCTCATATGTTTATCTTCGCTTCCTAATGCTAGTTAGTGGTGTTTCATCTTTGAAGATGCCTTTAGCTTCAATGTCATAGAGGGGTTTTTCCTATCTTTTCTTCGATGTACTTATGAATTCAGGTCTGATATTGAAATCTTTAATCCATTTTGATCTGATTTTTGTACATGGTGTTAGAGGTCCAAATTCACTTTATTACATGTAGCTGCACAGTTTTCCCAGCACCACTTGGTGAAGAGTCTTTCCTCAGTCCATTTCATACTTTTTTTCTCCTTTATCAAAAGATTAAATGATCATGTGTTTGAGGATGGGTGTCAGGATACTCAAATCTATTCTATAGGTCCACAGGTCTGTTTTTATTTCAATACCATGCTGTTTTAATCACTACCACTTTGTAGTACTGTTTGAAGTTGGAAAAGGTGATGTCTCCCATCTTCTTTTTCCTAAGGATTTCTTTTAGGTATTCATGGGGTTTATTACTCCATACAAATTTGGAGTATTTCATCAATTTATTTGAAGAATGTCATGGGCATCCTTATAGGGATGGCATTGAATCTGTATAAAGTTCTAAAGAGTATTATCATTTTGACAATGTTGATTCTCCCAATTCCTGATAAGGGAATGTCTTTCCATTTCCTCGTGTCCTCTTTTATTTCTTGAAGCAGTGTTTTGTAGTTTTCCTTGTGCAGGTTATTAACACACTTAGTTAAACTGATTCACAGGTATTTGATTTTTTTGTGGCACCATTGTGAATGGAATCATTTTCTTAATATCCCTTTCTTCTCTTTCATTATTTGTATATAGGAAAGCCACTGATCTTTGGGGAATTGATTTTTGTACCCTGTCACTCTACTATAGGTACTATTGTTTCTAGGGTTGTTTTTATAGAGAGTGTGGTATCTAGGTGTAAGATCATGTCATCTGCAATGAGTGATAGCTTGACTTTTCCTTACCTGTCCAGATGTTCTTAATGTCCTTTTCTTCTCTGATTGCTATGGAAAGTACTTCCAACACTATATTGAATAGACAGGGTGATAGTGGGCAATCTTGTTTTGTACCTGATCTGGGCGAAACACTTTTCATTTTTCCCCCATTGAGAATAATACTCACTGTGGACTTTTGGTAGATGGATTTGACTATATTGAGGAAGGTTCCTTCAATTCCCATCTTATCTGGATCTTGTGAAATGCTTTCTCTGCATTTATTGATATGATCATATGATTTTTACTTTTTTGTCTTATTGATATGAAGTATTACGTTGATTGACTTGTGAATGTTTAACCATTTTTGCATTCCTGGGATGAATCCTACTTGTTCATGATGTATAATCTTTTTGATGAGTCTTTGGAATCTGATTGCTAGCATTCTGTTGAAGAGCTTAGCATCTGTGTTCATCAAGGTGATTGGTCTGTAGTTTTCTTTTTTTGTGTTGTCTTTCCCTGCTTTGGGTATCAGGGTGATATGTGCTTCATAGAAGCTATTTGGGAGTATTTCTGTTTCTTCTATTTCCTGGAAGAGCTTGAAAAGTACTGGCAGTAGGTCCTCTTTAAAAGGTTTTAAGAATTCACTGGTAATCCATCGGACCTGGGCTTTTGTGTTCAGGCAGACTTTTAATTACTATTTCAATTTCCTCAATAGTGATAGGGTTATTCAGGAGTTTTAGTTCTTTCTGTTTAAGCTGTGGGATGTTAGATAACTTCAGGAATCTGTTCATTTCTTACAGGTTCTCTTGTTTTCGTGGCATACAGACTCTCAAAGTAATCTCTGATGATCTTTTGGATTTCTGTGGTTTCTGTTATGGTGTCTCCTTTTCATTTCTGATTTTATTTATTTGGGTTCTCTTTTTCCCTTTCTTACAAGTCTTGCAATGGTTTCTAGACTACATTTTTAATATCTGTCATTTCTGCTTGTATGTTCATTTGGATTTAACTCATTTATGCTCTCATGTCCTCATATTTTATTGTCTCTGTGCTGCATTTGTTTCTTTGAGCTCCTTATGCATTATCAACAGTTCCTTGTGAAATTCCTTACCACAGAGGTTATATCGTTCATCGTAATTGCTTGGCTCATCTGGGCTCGTGACTTTACTAGTTGAATTTGGTGGAGTTCTGCATTGTTTTACCATCACTACCTTTGAAAGTTGCAAATGGTGTGTTGTCATGTGGACAGGCTGTAGAGTTAGGGATGTTTAGGCTGCTTACAAGTTTTTGTGGGATGTAAGGAATGTTGAATGCTATGCTACCTGGTACTTCCATGTAGGTTATTTGGTGACAAAGAACTTCACAAGGATGTTAGTGCGTCCATGCAGTTTTGAAATTTGGGGAGTGAGACCTGAATTCAGGGTGGTGGGTCCCATGCAGTGATCACAGACACACCTGATGGGGATGATGGAAGTTCAGGGCTGCAGGGCAGTTCTGGGGCCGGGCATCTGAATGAGGAGCCCGTCTCCCTGAGTGTCCTTTCCGGGACTCTGACAGGGGTAAAGGTTTTCTTAATTTCAACCACTCTTCTTTTCCCAGAAAAACAAATGTTTCTTCTTTTTGTAATCCCAAAGTCAGAAATGTTTCTTATGAAACTTTTATATTTATTTTATGTTTTAATTTTATTAGGGTGTGGAAAGATGGTATCATTAGTCCCAATGTATATAGTTTTGATATACAACAGACCCCCCAGCACCAAAGTTCTCACAACTATCCTCTACTGTCGTGTGCATGTCTTAATTCAGCAAATATTATTAAGAACCCACACCAGATACTATGTACGCTGTTTCATACTTGAGACTAGTATTTCAGAGTTCATTTGTGAAGTGGTAGGGAGATGAATATAGAATCTGATTATCATAACCCAATGGGATAAATCTTTTTATTTTTTGCTAAAGAACAGTAGATTGTATGGGGTACCCTGTCTAAAGATACCCACCTTCACTTATATGGTTATTGTCTATTCCAATATTCAATTCCATTTTTCTCCAGGACATTTATTTTATAATAATAAATAAATGTAGTAAACAAAATAAGTTTGTAGTGTTCTATAGCAGGTATCAAAATTCTATTAAGGGTGTGAAATAAGCATATGAATATGGACAACCAAATATAAGCTCCTATTATTATTTTTTTGTTTCCATGTTTATTATGTTTATTGTTCTAATTAGATGGAAGTTCTGAACAGAAAATCCTTGGACTCTTTTTCACTCTTGTGCTGAGTGCTTGGCATACTGCTAGGACTTAAGAAATAGTTATTGCCTAAATAACTGTGCTTGGAAAAGGCTTTCTGCTTCCTTTCCCCTCTCCTTTCTTTTCATCCTTCTTTTCGATTAAGTAACAATGGCCTTAACTCACTCTAATTGTAGATATGGAGTCATGATAAGGATAATGTGAACTCATGAAGTGTGAGTTTTTTTTATCTCATTCGGGAAACATTTCTGACAATCTATTTATTGTCGTTCATTTATTTATATGTCGATTCTTTACCCATGCCACAGATGCACTAACCAGGAGGTTAGACGTAGGAAAATAAAGGCGAATAAGATGAAGTCCCTCAAGTACCACATCATAATAGATAAAATAAAACTGTACCTTGAAATAGGTGTGTTTAATTGTAGGAAACAGAAAGCTTTTAGGAGGGCACATGTTTCTTTCATTGTACCTCAGACAATAATAGTGCTAATCATAGTCTCTTGAAGCAGGGGTCTTTTGTTTCCTTAAATTCTTTAAATAGCAGATAGGTTGATACTTATGAACAGCTATGCTATGTCCAGTGCATAGATAAGGAAAGTAAAAATGGAAATGACAGGCCCCACATGTCTAGAGACTGACAGTTGAGTAAATTCTCAAAATCAATTTGTAATGTTCTATAGCAGGGTATCAAAATTCTATTAAGAAGGTGAAATAAGCATGTGAACACAGACAACCAAATACAAATCATCAAGGAGAAATAAGTCAGAGTAAAAAAGACAAATGCCATAAGATTTCACTCACATGGAGAAGACAAAGAAACAAAGCAAATGAATCAAAAGGAAATTTTTGAATACTTATACCAGAATGTGACTTACCAGAAAAGAAGGGGTGTTTGGAATAGAGTTGCATAGTAGTGCATGGTAATTACTTGGCAGTAGGCATGGAGTATAGTACATACAGTTAAGGCATGGAATATAGCACATACAGTTGAATAAATGTGAAGGTCTACATCTGAAAGGTATACTGTGTTTTAAACCAATGTTATTTAAAGAAATAGATATTGTCAATGGAAGCTATCATCAAATTTGAACTGAGATTCCTTTCTTCAGAGACAAGATGGGAACTAGATAGATTTCAGGGATTTATTACTTTTGTTATTATTTTTTAATAAATACTTGATGGTGTCATGTATTTATAAATAAAAGGTGGTGTCCCGGCTTACTCTTGACTCTGGGTTCTGTGCTCTGGTATCACTCCTGCTGATCCCAGGGGACCATATGGAGTGTCAAGTATCGAAGTTTGGTCATCTGCAGCGACATTACTTACCGTACTATCTTTTTTAATTCTTTAAATGTTTTGTCTGGGGTCACATCTGCAGTGCTCTAGATTTACTTCTCACTCTGTTCTTGGGAATGACTCATGGCACTGCTCAGGGGACTATATGTAATTTCAGGGCTGAGCCAGTGTCAAAGACATTCAAAAGTGTCTTAACCTCAAGTACTATCTCCTTGACCCCAGATTATAGAGGTTTTTAAAGTAACAATGCTGTGATTTTTAGCAGATACTCTATTTTCTTTCAGTTAAATCATCAAAAATTTCATGAAGGACCCAAGGACAGAGACTTGAAACTGTTTAATGTGCAATATCCTAGATAATATCTTTTAAAAGCATAATTGCATCTAATAAATTGCTTTTATTGAGTCAGAAGCTGTTGTAAGGATACATGTATTCATGTAATTTTATACATGGTGGATGTTCTTATCTTCTTTCCCTTTATCAATGAAACTCTGAAGCCTAAGTGATTAATAACATTATTAAGGACATACAACCTATAAGTGTTAGAACCAAAAATAACACATGCCATCTGCTATAGGCTGGTACCCTACCAGTATAGCCAGAAGCAGAATGACTATTGCTGAGATGACTCCTTCATGGAAACTGTTCATGTCACTTGGGATCTAACTGTGAAATTTAGCTATGGAGCCTCTGGTGATTTTTTTTTGACCCTGTATTAAAATGTCAGAGCCTGGAAAGCTACCTGTGGTGTATTCGGTATGCCAAAAGCAGTAACAATAACAGACCTCATTCCAAACGAATGGAGATGTAACTGGTGCCTGCTCAAGAAAATCAATGCACAATGGGAAGACAAAGTGACAAGTGACTAAAATGTCAAAAGGAATAGCTTTGTAGTATGAATGTCTCTTCTAAATACTTGGGGGATTCTGATACTATCAGATATTGCTCAGTGTATTTAAGTTAAAATCTTTATATTTTGGAAACTACAGGAAAAGTTAGTAACATTTATATTCCAGAGGAAGGTCCAGAAACCCTACAAGCATTCTCCCAGTGACAGACCACTTCTATGGGAATAGAGGCCTTGCAGACAGAGCAGAATTACTATAGAATAACTAAAAATAACTTTATAATCAGGTCTTGCACTCAAGTTCAAGTTGACTTGCTAAAAGCCCTGGAAAAAAATCCATTGCTGCCTCTTTTAAAAAATTATGTAATGGGTACATCTTGGTTTTTGTCTATGAAGTTAAAGAGAATGTGACTGAAAGAATATGCTGGAAAAATTTCAGTTGCTAGAAGAAAACAGAACCTGGGCTCAATTTGATACATTTTTCTGACTTTAAAAAGATACTGCAGGTGAACTTTATGATGAATGCTCTGAACTAACAAGGCCTTTAAATAACTCTGTAATGAGAAAACTCTTTTGTATGAATTTGTGAAGTTCACTGTCAATTCAGATCAATAAATCTTGCTCCAGTTGATTTTTGTAATGCAATTTATTGGAGGAGAGAAAGGCTGTATAGATTGGATTACTTTTTCCAGCTCTGAAAGATTACGAACAGATTCAATAGCAATGAGACAAAAGCATCTTTCTCCATGGTTCTACCACCCCTCCTTTCTCTCACCAACACCCACATCTCGTTTTCCTAGTGACCTGTCTATAATTACCATTGCTGGGGCTGCCACAGCTTTACCAAGAAGTGTTGCTTTGAAACATTCAGAGAAGAGATTTATACAGGTTGGATAGTGGAGATAGCATTTCAACAGCTACATTCATGAACTTCTTTCTTGCCTTCTATTAATTATACCTGGAATGGGGGAGAAAATTATTCTTCAGTGATGCAGATTCCATGCTAAGCGTTAGGCATCTCATTTTCCAGAAAGAACTGACCTTTACTTTCTTTGAAATATTTTGAAATACTTTGGTTAGGGGTTTCTCTACTTCCACTAGAGTAGACTAGAAGGTGGACAATAGAAATTGACCTGATTTCAAATCCAAGTGATATTAACTAGATCTGAATAAATTCTCTCTACACGAGTCCCAAGAAATTTTTTGCCTTACCTCTCAGTGCTGTGTTCCCTTGTAAATCTACCTTCTTTAAACAAACAGAAAGTGCTCTCCAGTTGCACCCCTCTGCTAACACTCACCTTGGATCCTTTCATCTCCCCCAGGGATAGTGTTATTCTCTTGGGAAACACTTGTTCAAAGCCTTCATCCTTCAAATTCTCTAAATCTATTTCTCTCTCTATGTAATTGGGATAATTCTATCTGTTCAAGATACGTGCTTTTATGTGAAAGGATAGGGCTTTTGTGCTTGTCATCTGTTCAGCTAATATTCCATGTGAGTGAGAGTAATTGTCTTAAAAATAAGCATTGTGCTTAGGAAAAATGAATTTATGAAATTTGCCTATAAATGGATGGACATGGAGAAGATCATGTTGAGTTAAATTCACCAAAAAGGAAAAAAAACAGATATAGAATGACTGCATTTATTTGCATGACATAAATATATATACATATATGCATATTATTATACCAATATCCAAGATCAGAAAAAACATGGATCAGGAGGTCTTTTCAAAAGTGGAATCTACCACAAGCATCTGGGAGTCTGAGGTTTGGGTGGGACAGAGAAGGGAACAGTGTGCTAACAATTGTTGTAAGTAATAATACCAGCATAGAACTGAGTATGGAATACAGGCAAGAAGATACACATGATAACCTCTAAATGTATGTATCACAATTCACAGTGATACATACATTTAAGGAGAGCGAAAGAGAGAGAGAAAGAAAATGAAAGAGAAAAGAGATAAAGAGCCTGCCATAGAGGCAGGCTAGGGGAGAGGGGGAGGGAATCGGGGACATTAGTGGTGAGAAATGGACACTGGCGGAGGGATGGGTGCTGGAACAATCTATGACTGAAACTCGGACATGATCATCTTTGTAATTGTATATCTCATGGTGGTATAGTAAAATATTTTTAAAAAGTGTTGTTTTTTTTTCATCTATGATTCCTAAAATTTACAATAGGCTCTAAATGTGGTAGGAGCTTAGCAAATGATAATCAAGTTAATTATAGTAAAAAAAAATCTAAGAATGATAATTCCATATATACTTTTCAAGTCAGCTACTAAATTAATTTTCTCCTTTTTAATTTGTTGTTGTTTCTGATGTGAATTTATGACCATAACATAGAGAAAGTTTTCATATCTAGAAAATAAGAAGTTGATCTTCTATGGTGTTTGGATCTCTAGAATTCCTTGCTCTATTCCCTTTGTTCCCATTTTGTTTTGGTTTGTCAGAGTAATCAGAGACTAAAAACTTAATTTTCAGGCTACGGGTATTATTCATTTATTTATTTTTTGAAGTATATCAGGTCCCAGAGCTTTATTCTACGCTTTATTCTACATGGCTGATTTCAAGTTGATTAACTCAAATTTAGGAGTTAGAAGGTATTACTGAAGTTAAGCTAGCCCTAGTTTTGTCTTTTTTACTGGTTATGGGATATTTCTCTTACCTACTTAGAAAGCAGACCAAAGAGATTTGCATCCCATGGTCCTGAATCTCTCTTGACCTGCTTTCTAAGTAGGTAAGAGAAACACTGTTCAATTAATCTCTCAGAGGGGCAGTGTAGTTCCAATAGGACTGAGTTTTTTGTCAGTTATACACATGATTGTGATTATACTGCCATGACTTTGAGCTTAGAATGCAATGGTTTTCTTGCTTTGGGATTTTAAAGAGATGCATGTGCAAAGAACTTTTAAGTTTCATTAGACATTTCTCGGAGAGGTCAGACTATGTTTAACTTATGGGCATAAGAGTTGTGAGTAATAGTCCATGAAGTGACTGGACTTTAAACACTTGTGCAGTGACTCTAGGAATAATAATCATAACTATAGTCATAAACAACAGGAGCAGAAGCTTGCTTTAGTTAAGTACATATTTCTGACAGGTCATCTACTAAGCACTTTAAATATATACTATCTTATTTAATCCTTCCTATGAGTCCATGCACTCCCATTAACCTCATTTTATAGATGAGCAAACAGGCTCATGGGGTTAATAAGCAGAATTGGACATTTGAATAATTCCCAGATCATTTCACCAATCTCTTACATTATCTCTAAGGGAATGGAGGCAGAGTAAAGTTATAGTTTTTCCCAACTATCTGTTACTTTCCTAAAGTTCTACCTTCCCTATTCTCTTACATTTTAAAATATCTCTGGATGCCAACCTATAACCAGTTTCTTCACCCAGAGAGAGGGTATGAACCTGAAACTTTGGGAGATGAAATAGATTAAGGGTCCTCAAGCAAGTTAAAGGGTTCATAAAATACCATAGAGGGATACTAGTTCAAGAGATCTAAGAGAGAAAAATGAGTGTGGTAGCCAAAATACTAGTAGTAATAAGAACCCAGGCTGTGATGGTCTCATGATATACTTCTGGGACTTACCTAAGGAGATAAATACTGGGCTAGGGGCTTGCCTCTCTCCAATGGTTTGTCTCAATTATTGCTAATTATATACCATGTGCCTTGATTATCACATGAGAAAACTAAATGTCAAGGAAGCTGCTGGAGTTATCCAGAATCATACTGCTTCAAGAGTAAAGCAGTTGAGATTCAAATCCAGGTCTATCTTAACTGTATTTCTCTATTGCCTCCTGAACTGGAGGAAGTCTAAATACTCATAAATTTACATAACATCTGGTGTTCATTTATCTGTATGCTGAAGCATTGTTTGAAGATATAAAAAACAATTAAATACTTTTCAACCTTGTCTTTTATCAATTTTGACAGCATGGAACCTCCTACACAAACTTTTATTTGGATCCTTTGTCAATTCGGAGGAGTCCATGATAGGATCAGGTTACTCTGCAAGAGTAGAGCACAGACTTCTGTTCCTACCAGAGGTTTATGTTTCCTCTGCTTAGGTAAAGATGATTTGGGCTAAGGATAAGCAAATTCTAGTCACAGTTGCTGAAGCCTGCTGGTATATATCTTGTTGGGTCAAAAGCAATGTTTTTCAGGGTCATACTGAGGCAATGACTCTGAAAAAGAGTTCAGTGCTTTTGACCCAACAAGATATATATTAGCAGGCCTGGAGAAAATAGCATAGAGGGTCAGGCACTTATCTTGAACACCAAAGACCCCAGGCACTGCCAGGAGGGTTCCTGAGTACAGAGCCATGAGTAAATCATGAGCACTATGAGTTATGCACCCAGCTCTTCCCCACAAAAATATAATACCTCAAATGAAATAAGTACCAGGCCCTAAAATAATCACAAACATGTGGGAGTCAGAGGCTATGTAAGACGGAAAATGGAACAGTGTGCTAACAATTGTTGAAAGTACTAATACCAACCTGAGCATTAAATACAGGCAAAAAGATACACATGCCAACCCTTTAATGTATGTTCTGTAATCCATAGTCTGGAAGGGAAGGAAAAGAGAAAGAGAGAGAAAGGGAAAGAAATAAAGAACCTGCCATGGAGGAGGGCTGGGGGAGGGGGGGGAACCGGGGACGTTGGTGGTGGGAGATGGGCTCTGGTGGAGGGATGGGTGCTGGAACACTGTATGACCAAAACCCAAATATGAACTTTTTAATTGTATATCTTTGTAACTGTATATCTCACGGTGGTATAATAAAATACTTTAAAAAAATACCAGGCCCTATAGTTCTCTGTAAGATTGCTAGGCTCCCAGATAATCCACAGAATTATTTCCTTAACTTTAATTTTTTTCCTATTCATTTATTTACTTTTATTGGATTACCATGAGATATATAGTTATAAAGCGTTCATGATTGGGTTTTAGTGATGCAATATCCCGACACTTATCCCTCCACCAGTGTACATTCCCACCACCAATGTCCCAGTGTTCCTCCTGCACTCCCCCAAACAGCCTGCCTATATAATAGATGCTTTCTCTCTCTCTGTCTCTCTCTCTATCTCTCTCTCCCTCCCTCCCCCTTCCCCCATCTCTCACCATCTCCTTTTCCCACCTAATTCTTTATAAATTGTACTTCTTAAGTAATTTGAATGCTAGCAACCCCTGTCTAGCTTGTGACTATTTTCTTTGTATACAATCATCACTGTCTTGAACTTTAATTACCCTGAATCTTCTAAAATGACTGCCCAATTCTTTCTTACTTTCTATGCTGATTTGATATATTCTCTACATGATAAAAGGATGATATTACTAAAATATTTATCCAATAACTTATTTGCTTGTAACAGTTCCTTGATATTCACAGGGTAAAGATAAAAACTCCTTAAGAGTAGCTACAAATATTTTTATATAATCCTTCTTAACCACATTATTTCTAGCCTTCCTTCCTTCTGTTGAAGCAGGCTCAGTGATAATCTCATGCCTAGCATATGTGAGGACTTTGGCACACAGAAAAAAAATCAAAAAAGCCTCTGTGAAAACTACTAGCCTCTCCGAATATGAGAAATGTCTTGTTTAGTTTTCATCAGCATAATAAAAAAATTCAGTCCCAAAGCAATTATAACAAACCTTCTTCCTTCTGATTTATTGTATTCTCCTGGATACAGGATGAAAATCTCTCTCCTTTCTCCTTTAAATAGAGAGGAGAACACTGTCACTATCTTCCCTTTGTTCATCAATTTGCCTGAACGGGCACCAGTAACATCTCCATATGTCCTGTCACAAGCAAGTGTAACCCAAGGGCATCTGTTTGCTCTAGGGACGGGAAGAGCCTCAAACCATTCTTCAGGTCATGGAATTGAGGTCCATAATTGTTACTAGTTTTTGGCATAACAAATAAATAAAACCTGGGTAGCTTGCCAAGCTCTGCCATGTAGGTGGCATACTATCAGTAGAAGGCTCTCATCTCTAGCATTTACTGATGAAACTTATAGGGGAAAGATCAGGTTTTCTCTTGGATGGAGCTCTGAAAAACTAGAGTCTGGATGTTGAGAATGACTGACCGCATGATGTGTGGGTTTCTCTGGCTTCTTTCTAGGCTTAATGTTATCAATTAGAACCTGTCTAGAACTGTATACAATGTATAAGTGTGAAAGTTCCTGGAGAGGATCTTATCCTAAAATCAGGCCATGGAGAGGAGAACATGGAAGTTAAAACTGAGAATATTGGGGAAAAGAAATCCTCAAAAATGTATCTTCTGCTATTGGTATGAGTCAGGGTGGAATGGATTGCCTTATGTTGGATTGCTTATATATGGGACCAACTTATTCAGATATTCTACTGTATCCACACCAGGTCAAGACTGAAGAGAAGCAGTATAAGGATGCTAATTTTTTAGAGAGGGAAGCTATTGGGTTATCATTTTTCTTGAGAGAGAGTAGATCTAAACCTATAACTTATTAGAAGGGACATGTCAAGCTATACATGTCAAGCCAATACATTGTATGGGCAATCAGACAATATTAGAGATCAAACCAAGGACTCCAGCATACCAAACATGTACTTCAGTCCTGTGCACCATCTTCTCAGCCACTCACATCCTATAAATATCGATTGAGTTCCTATAAGAGTTTCCCTGTGATATAAACAAAGTGAACTATACATAATACATTTCTTCATCAGAATATCTTTTAGGTAGAGATACTGAATAAAAAATGAATTGAAAATACTTTCAGGGGGTGATGAATATATAGGTAAAGGATAAAGTTATACTGCAGTAACAAATAAGCCTGTAATTTTTATGGCTTTTTAATAAGCAAGCTTATACTTTGTACTTGTACTATATCTTCCACTGATTGGCTATAACTCTGTTCTACATTTTTACTTGGGAACCAGAGTGACAGTGTAATCTCAGTCTTTAAAATTTTCTGGTCATGACAGAGAAAAGAGATATAATAAATCACAGAATGGCTCTTGAAGTATCCTCCTGAAAGCAGTGCACATCACTTCTGTCTACATGTCATTAATCAAATAAAATTAAATGACTACTCCTGACTTCTCTTACAATCCCTCTAGCTTGGTAGCGCAGTGAGGGAAACAGGGATTTGGTGAATAGTACAGTAGAGAATTTGCATTCAACAGGGAGTCTGGGAAGTATTCTCTGATTGAAGGGGAAGAAATAAGCCACATAAATATATTGACAAAATGTGCTACTTAAAAGGAAAAGCAAGCACAAAGGTCCGATGGAGGAATGAGAGCAATATGTTTTTTTTTTAATTTTTTATTTTTACAATTACAAAGATATACAATTAAAAAGTTCATATTTGGGTTTTGGTCATACAGTGTTGCAGCACCCATCCCGCCACCAGTGCCCATCTCCCACCACCAACGTCCCGGTTCCCTCCCCTCCCCCCAGCCCTCCTCCATGGCAGGTTCTTTATTTCTTTCCATTTCTCTCTCTTTCTCTTTTCCTTTCCCTCCAGACTATGGATTACAGAACATACATTAAAGGGTTGTCATGTGTATCTTTTTTCCTGTATTTAATGAGAGCAATATGATTAAGAAAGAGCAAGTATGCAAATATGTTGGAACACAGAGAGCAAGAGAATGATAGCTACCATGGCACTAGGCAGGGACACAACCATCAGGGCATGAGTGTGTCATCTTCATTCACCAGGTGTCTGTTGAGTGTTCACCATTTTCCAGGCCCTCCCTCCCCTTTGGGTTCTTAGATCATATCAGTCAATAGGACAGACAAAACTATGAGAAAGTATATTTCAGCGGAAAGTAAGAGACTCATATATAATAAATGTAATAACTAAACTATATAACATCTTAGGTGGTGATAAATGCTCAGAAATTTTTTGAACAAGTGGGATCAGGAGTATAATGCGTTTCAGTCGTAAGCGTGATGGTCAGAAAATAATCTTTTAAAAAGTGGTTTTTGAGTATTAAAGGAGGTAAGCACATTAGTTATATGTTTTAGTTATGATTGAGCAGTCAAAATAATTTGGTTTCTAGTCTGAGATGGGAAGCCTTTGGAAGTGACATGTTGGAGAAAATGTCATGAGTTAACTTATGTTTGAAAATAATTCTGACTTCCAGGAAGGGCGATAACTGGAAAGTGAAGCCAAGGGGGCCACAAATGCAGTGAAGAAGCTGTTGTCTTTTATCAATCCAAAAGAGTAATAGTGATGTCAGCTAGGATGATGGGTGCAGAGATGGAGGTGGTGGGAAGTTGTCAGTGTTCAGGTATTTTTAAGGATGAATACATATAAGTTAGTGCGTGAGACTGAATGCTTTCTAGATTTTGACTTTTAACAGGGCTTTCATTTATTCATTTGGGAAAGGCGAAAGAGCAAATTGGGGCTGATTACAAGGAAGCATGTATAGGATGAGAATGAGAATCAAAAGTTCTCTTCTGAGAAAACTCTGAACTTGTAGATAGGATTTTGAGAAGCTTATCAATCTATAAGTTTGACTATAGCTGGTGAGTCACATTGACAGAATAGGATAGATATCTGATAATTTTATATTGAATTTGTGTATGTTAGAAATGCTTATAAAATAGGATATGTTAGAGCTGAGATTGAGCCCCATTAAATGTTCAATCTTTTAAAGATTAGAATGTTGGCAAAGAACACTAGCAATGAGCTTTCCTGGGGACAGAAATAAAGTATAGCAGGTAGGGCAGTTGCTTTGCATGCAGCTGACCTAGGTTTGATTCTTGGCATCCCATATGGTCCTCTTAGCCTGCTAGGAGTAATTCCTGAGTTCAGAGCCAAATGTAATTCCCAAACACTTCCAGGTGTGACCCTAAAAAATAAAACAAACAGGCAAAAAGGAATGAACACCCAAACAAAGAATCTAATAAACCAACAAACAAGCAAAGAGCCAAAGAAATTGAAAGTAATCAGGAAGTGTGCTGAAATACATGTATTTCAAGAGAGAGAGAGGAAATTAACTTTGCCAAATGTTGTTGAGAAGTCAAACATACTTAAAATCAAAAGTTATCCATCTTCATCAAAGTGCAAGGAATTGGTGGCTCTTGTCAGTTAGTGTTGAGTGGTAAGGATGAGAATACAGATTAGTATTTCCTGAGAGAGAACAGAAAGTAGGGAAATGGAAAGGGAGAGCTATCAACTTTTAGAATAATATGACAGTGACTAAAAAGGAAATGTCATTGGAGACAACAGAAATTTTCTTTCTATCTTTTTTGGGGTGGTCATTTGGTTTTTTATCATTGTTTAATAAAAGAATGTTGGCTATTCTAATATGAATGGGACCTTTAATTTATGGTTCTGTTATGTGACTATCAATATTGCCCTTAGCTTACATGCCCTTTAATTTGCCTTGATCTTAGTCCTTTCTCAGGATAATTGGCTTTCTCAGCTAATTGGCTTGATCTTAGTCCTTTCTCAGAGAAAGTCATGTAATCATAGAGGCAATAGTCACTTTTGGACCCCATCTCTCTCAGATTATTCTTTAAGATAAGATGTATGAAAGCCATACTTTTGAGTTTCTTTACTTGACTATATTCTTATTATTGTTTGGTGAGTTCTGATATCTTCCTGATTAATATTACTTGATGGAGGACTGAATTTCCTGATATTAGAATCAATATTTAGGTCTTATCATCCAATGGTCTTATCCTTTGTACCAGAACTCCCTTCAGACTGTTTTCTAGGGCTATTAATTGTCTTAAGAAATGAAACCAGTTATCGAGGAAGTTTAGAGAAGCAGAAATGAAGGGACTTTCATATTAGGTACATGGTTTTGCTTTGTTGTCACTTATCTCCATTTGGTGTCACCTGCAGATATGAAATGCATCCCAGGACTACAAAATTAGCAACCAAGACCAGCCTACAACCAATTAGCCAGCAGGAGCTTTGTACTCACCTCTCTGGTTACCCTGCCAATTAGTCCTGACTTCTTGTTGTAACAATGGCATCTGTGGATTCCTGGTGGTCTATACCTGCAAATCAGTTTTCACTCAGCAACTTTGTATGTCAATTATAGTCTTTTGAGCCAAGACCAGGGTTTTTTTTGTCAGCTCTTTAGAAAACAAGGCATTGTACTCCTCCTCTAGGCTCATTCAAAGTGTTCTGGCTACTCTATTAGGAGGACCACTTTTTCTTGAAAACTGCATGAGCCTCTGGAATATTTCCAGAATTTTCACAGCTCCCAAAATCCATCTGGTATTTCTTCTGGGGAAGTTGATTAAGGCCTCACTTCCTTTTGTTCTAAGTAGAATGTTAAGTGCCAAGATTACTAAGAATATGTGCCAATTGAGAAGTTTTCTATTTGTCCACTTGCAAAGGCTCTTGGCCTCTGGAGAGAACTTATGATGCTATTTGAATACAAAGAAAACAAGGAAGAATAGCATTCTGGAACTTTCTTTTGTTGACTGTTCTAAGGATGTTCAATTCCTCCTTTGTTTCTTAAAACATACTGGAATGAAATGCAAACAGGCTTGGATTTGTATCTAATCAAATATACTAGGATTAAGATCAGCATTATTAATTATGTGAGCTTGATGCAATTTTAATGCTCTAAAAGATAAGAATAATAACATATATGCCATAGTGTCTTAGTGAGTTTAATAAAAATGTACCAAGGAATAATAAATATGAAGTTCACTGTCACTGTCTTCCCATTGTTCATCGATTTGCTCGGGGGTGCCAGTAATGTCCCATTCATTGGGAATGAGGTCCATTATTGTTACTGTTTTTGGCATATTGAATACCCATGGGTAACTTGCCAGGCTCTGCCATGGCTCTGGGTTCATCCCAGGGGGCCCAATCTTTTCTGTCAGACCATCAACCATCCAGGGTCCATGGGGCAGAGCTCTGGGTGTGTAGACAAGCCTGTCTCCTGTCTGCCACCTGCCAGTGCAGCCGGGCACCACAGCCACACCTGCAACCTTGAGGGGCAGGAAAATATGAAGTTAATAAATTAATATAGAATATAGCAGTTATAGAGTTTTATTGCCTATATGATAGATAATGGGTAAACAATAGTGAATAAAAAAATGTCATGCTTAAAAGTACCCATATATTGGGATACATAAGGACATGGTTCTAATGCAACAAAGAAAATGAAATTATAGCGTAAGTACAAGATCTTAAAGAAGACTCAGAAAATAATTGATTTTGTCTAAGAAATCTGAAAGAGGTGGTCTTTATGCTAGGGTTTCTAAAACATTAATACTATTATGATCTGTAAATATACTGTCAACAAAGGAATGCTGATATAAAATCATATTCTTGCTTTTCCAGTATTGAGTGGATGAAATTCCACTCTAGAAGGATAATGGTAGCTGCTTAAAGCCAAATATCACCTAATCCTTTTAGAAACCATAACTACCAATAAGGTGACATAAAAAACACTCAGAATCCACCAACATTACACTAAAAACAGTAGAAAATTACAAACTTTATTTCTGTGCAAGTAGAACATGGTAGGCAGATAATATATACCTTCTATCTTCTATTTTCCCTCTCTCACTGCCTCCCAATCGAAAATCAATATTTTAATCCTTGAAAATTGTTACCTTTTTACATGCAAAGGAGAATTGAAAATGCAGAGGAAATCAAGGTTAATAATCAGATGACTTTTGAGATGGGCCCATGGTGATAAATTATCCAGATGGAGTCAAAGTAATAAAAAGGGTCCTCAAAAACAGAAGGAGGAAAAAAAAGAGGAGACGCAGAGAGATGACCATATTTGAAGGATTCAGCAGTATCTTGTTGGCTTTGAAGATGGAGGAATGTGGTCTTGTGCTAAGGAATGTGAATGGCCTCTAGAATCTATATTAGACTAGGAAATATATTCTCTGCTGGAACCTATGTCGCATACTCCGTCATCCTGGCATGTTAAATATAGTCTGCTGAGACTCTTCTGACTTCCTGAACTGTAAGATAATGAAGTTGTGTTGCTTTAAGCCACTGTTACTGGTTATTTGTTACAGAGCGACTGCAAAGTATTGTCAGTGAAATAAACCGTTCCAATGCCCAGGGACACTCTAAAGTTTGTACCAGAGAAAGGATAGGTAGAGATTTCACCAAGAAGATGGAAGTGTTGATGTATCATAGAATCAAATGATAGTACTCTTCAAATAGATGAAAGAGACCCAGTTGGAGAAATGATGAGAAGAATCTGAGATATGCATGGAGTACTAGCTACAGGATAAGGAAAACATAGAGAATTTAAAGTTACTAGAAGTAAAAACAGTCATGACTTTTAAGAAGTTACTGCACTGGGGAAAAAAGTAGTATAGTTTGGTAGGGGGAAGGTGTTGCTTAGAAGCATGGTTATAATTGGAGAGAGGAAAGGGTGGTGTGCAAATAAAACATACTAAAAATAAAAAATGATCATGAATTATAAGACATACCAACTATTATCCCATATTTGATACAGTTAAAATTATTCTTTGTTTTAGGAACAGTTATTAAAGGAACTCTAGCAATGAAAAAAAAGAAACTCAAACTAGGAAATCTTATAAGTCATTTAAATGTGTTATTTTTCTCTCTGAAAACCAGCTGTTGCTGGGCAGAAAAAATAAAAGACATTGACAAAAGAATAGAAAATTGAACTACTAGGTAAGAAGAATCAAAACAACAAAAGAAAAATCTTCCCAACCTGAGTTCAATATCCTCAAGCAAGCAGATATAAACAAACTTCCTGAAGTAAAAAATAATCAGTATTCACAGTTCAGATTGACAGGATAATCAAGAAGATGGGAAGCTATTGTTGAAAACTAAAATAGGAATTAAGAGAAAATACAAAATATTTCCATAAATACAAATTATTTTAAGAGAATTGATTCAACTGAATTGCTGAAAGGAATTTAATCTGGACAGAAAATAGCCATGGGAATTATGATTAATACCAAAAGTTAGGAATCAAGAACATAGTTCAAATGATAGGATACGTTCATGGCATTTCCAAGGCCCTGAGTTCAACTCCTGACAGTGTATTCATTTTCAACCCAGCACAGCTAAGTGTGGTTCTAGGGACCCACGGGCATCACCTTCATGGGTTCTGATAGCTATAAAGGTCAAACTCTGCCAAAGTGGGCTCTATAAATAAAAATAGAGTTTTAAAACAAGAAAAAGATAAAAGAGAAAGAAGACCCAAAAATATCATAGGATTTATTAATAATTAGAATAAATATATCTTGATAGTAGAATACCAAGTCAGGAAATGAGATGTTACTTAAATATTAAGATAGATTCTCAGACCTTTGGGATAGACAGAGAGCCCAGAGATAAATTCTCAGATAGATGAACAGTTAATCTATGACAAAGAAGGTAGGTGAATGAATGAGCAAGGAAAGCCTCTTAATTGAATTTTTAAAAACTGAATAGTGTATGCAAAAATGAATCTGGTTCCTTATCTTACCCTATGCACATTTATCAATCAATCAATCAATCAATCAATCAATCAATCCCTCAATCAATCTGTCTGTCTGCTTATCATCAATCTATCTGTCTGTCTGTCTGTCTGTCTGTTTGTCAAATCTATCTGTTTGTTGTTTGCTGTGGTACCACACCTGGTGATGCTCAGGGGTCTCTTCTGGTTCTGTGCTAAGAAATTACTCCTGGGATGCATCTTTCCCATCATAGTATCTCTCAAGCCCTCAACAAGTTTATTTACATTGAATTCAGTGCCTGAAAATTAGCCCAGAATCCATTAAATACATGAAGGCAAATAAAAGCAGGACATCAGGGATATTTTCAGTGATTTAATTCCTCAGGTTAGATAGCAAAACCAAAAATAGGCAAATAGGTTTACACCAATTAATTTTTTTTACATTTCAAAAGAAACTCAGACTACAAATGACACTGTATTGAATTGGAGAAAATATTTTCATCTAACACATTGTGTACAAAACTAATATTGAAAATAGATATTGCTCACAAAGCTCAGTAATAAAAGAACCCCTAATAACTCCATCAAAAAATGAAAAAAGATTGATGAACACTTCCACCAAATGGGCATGGGAATGAACAATCAACATATCAAAAAGTGATCACTATAACTAATTATAGTTAGTCTCTAATTATAGAGACAGACATGGGGCAGAGCTGTTACTGGCTCTCACTGTGCCCAGTCGCTCATGAGGTGCCCGGGAGGGATGGCAGATTCTATCCCTGGCCTGCCACCCCAGCAGAGCCTCACAACAAGCCAGACAACTCCCCACTCCATGAGGACCTCCATTTTCCCCATCCGACTTCCTCCTCGTCAGAACTCCACCCAGCAGACCAGCCTATCACAGCCCGGCTCATCAATAAATGCTGGATTTTGAGATGACTACAAGAATATGCTACCCACATGGCAGAGCCTGGCAGGCTACCTGTGTTGTATTTGATATGCCAGATACCAGTAACATTTATAGACCTCATTCCCATGATCTGATGGAATGGTTTGAGGCTCTTTATGTTCCTGGAGCAAGCAGGTTCCCTTGGGCTCTACTTGCATGAGACAGGTCATATGGAGATGTTACTGGTGCCCACTCAAGCAAATCGACAATGAATGGGAAGACAGTGATACAGTGATAACTAATTATTAGGGCAATGCAAAACAAACTAGCGTCTCATGCCAGTGCAAATAGCATATATAAAAATGACTAGAAACAATCAATATTGGAGATTCTTTAAAAAAGAACCTTGATTTCCTGTTGGTGGGAATATTGTCTGGTTCAACCTTTGAACAGGGGTTGAACCATGAGACAGGACATATGGAGATATTACTGGTGCCCGCTCTAGCAAATAGATGATTAACAGGAAGATAGTGATAGTGATAGTGAACCTTTGAAAATATTATGTAGATTAATAAGTAAGAATAGAATTTCCATATGACCTAGCAATTCATTTCCTGGTATGTACCTCCAAATACAAAAACACTGATTCCAAAATATATGTGCACATATATGTTTTTGTAACACTGACTTCAATATCCAGGATATGGAAGCAATTCAAATGTCCAATGACAGATGAATGGATTAAAAAAAATGTTGCATATATATACATACATATCATAGAATACTATGTAACTATGTATGAAGTCATGCAATATTCTCTAAATTGAATGGACCCGAAAGTTATCATTTAAGTCAGAGGAAGGAAGACAAATGTGGATGATTTCACTCATCTAGGAGCATATATTCAAAGAGAAACAAAATAAGGAATGAAAGGAATAAATTCATCTCACCCATCTAGGGAATACATATTGAAAGTGAAACCAAACAAGGAATGGACAGAATAAATTTATCATGAAATAATGATAATTTTTTGACCCTGAATTACAGAACTGAGAATGTCAAGTGGGTAGTATCACTGTCTGTATCACTGTCTTCCCGTTGTTCATCGATTTGCTTCGAGTGGGCACCAGTAACATCTCCATAGTCCTGTCCTGTGGCAAACAAGTGTAGCCCAAGGGCATCTGCTTGCTCCAGGGACAGGAAGAGCCTCAAGCCATATTTCAGGTCAATGAATTGAGGTCCATAATTGTTACTAGTTTTTGGCATAACAAATAAAACACGGGTAGCTTGTCAGGCTCTGCTGTGTAGGTGGTATACTCTCAGTAGAAAGCTCTCATCTCAAGCACTTACTGATGAAACTTATAGAAAATAATAAAATGATTAAATTGGGGCTAGAGAGAGCAGTGCGTAATGCACTTGTCTTGCATGTGGTTGACCCAGGTTCAATCCCTGGCACCTCTATGGACCACCAAACCCACTAGGAATGATGTCTGAGCACAGAGCCAGGACTAAGTCCTGAGTACTCCTGGGCGTGGCCCTGGGAGCAAAACAATAAAAGCTGAGAACGAACTGCCCAGCCCTGAGTAGCCGGAAGGCCCAAGGGCGCCTCCCTGTGAGAAGCCCTTAGTGAGCTCTTCAGAGATGGGGACCCTGAGCCACAACCCAGAAAAGGAGCACCCCTTTGCAAAGGGAGGACAGGAGAGCCTAAGAGTTCTGGTATGAGTCTCAAAGAACCATCAAAACACCAAGGCTTTCTCTGTGACGCCACTTGGAATAGCTTTTTACAAATAGAGAACTTCAAACTAAGACAATTTAAAATTTTTTTTCTTTTTGGGTCACACCCGGCAATGCCCAGAGGTTATTCCTAGCTCTTTGCTCAGGAATTACTCCTGGCGGGTGCTCAGGGGACCATATGGGATGCCGGGGGATTGAACCGGGTCGGCCTCGCACAAGGCAAAGCCTTACCCACTGTCCTATCGCTCTGGCCCCAATTTAAATTTTATGTAATCTCCCAAGAGACATTCTCTGCTTTTTCCTCTCTGGGAAAGCCCATATTATCGCTTAGAATATACACGTAAATATATGCCCTTATATATAGTATAAGTATACTATATAATAATATATACTGAGTATAGTATATACCATATACTATAATATACATACATACATACATATGTATATATGTGTGTAAGCATATATGTATATCCTATACAGATTGGGTGATAATCATTCAATATTATTCTGATAATTTAAAACTTTCTTAACCTTTACAAAAATAATCTTCATACTGCTACCTTTAAAAAATACAATTATCCCTGCACTTCCATTTTTCCTCCCTTGTATTTCTAACTGCAAACATTCCCCTCATGGTGCAGGCCTTGCATGCTTTGGGCTTCTACTGTAAAGACTACTGCAGTCTGAGAATCTGTTTAGCATTTGGATCAGAGTAGCCACTACCCACATGTGTGGACACTGTAGGAAGCTCCAAATGGATGAGAGCTGTACAACACTGAATATACTCAGTGCTACTGAACAGTATACCAAAATCAGTTAAAATGGGTAGTGAGAAAATCAGTTAAAATGGGTAGTTAAAAAGTGGATAGTGGGAAATGATAATCTGGAGTTGGTGTGGCATAAGGGCATTGGGAATTTTGGTGGTGGAGAGATCGAGGCAACTTTAGATCCATACATATGAACAATATTGTAAAACTAATCATAAATTTTAACACTGTTGTAAACAAATAATCCAAAACTATGACAGTTGCCTTTAAAGAAAGATTTTTCAGGGGGATCTTGGGTGGTGAGTGGGTGGAAGGTAAACCTGAGACACATTGTTTGAATAATGCTGGAACATTGTATGATTAAAACTTTGCTGCTAGCAATGTTGTTAATAACAGTACTGGAATAAAATTGGAACTAAAAGTACATAAAGTAAATATAAAGCAAATCTTTGGTTGAAATAACAAAAAAACCCAAATAATTAGTATAAGATAATGGAATATAATTAATATTTTAGATTGAAACCCAAGAAAGCATTCTGAAGCAAAGAAAATGATATAAATCAGCATATTGAAAAATTTTATTATAAACTGAGTCAAAGCTCTTAACAGTAAAAAATAAAATGCTTATGGGCTTTCAGGCAATTAGATATAGTTACTTTAACAGAAAATATCAGGGCATCAGAATTTTTTGTTAGAAAAAAAGTAAGTGGATCACTAATATCCAGACCTATGAGTAATGGACCAAAGAAATATCTCAATGAGAGGGAGCATGTGCTTTGCATATAGGAACCTGGGATTTGATCCTAACACTGCACCATTACCCCCTCCCCCAAAACTCTGCTGTGGCCCAAGCCCTGAACCAGAAGTAGCCCCAAAACAGATACAAAGACCTTAGGAAATAGAGTATTAGTGAAAGATTTTATATATTACAAACTTATACTTTAAAAATCAATATTAAGGAAAAACTAAAACCTAGAGAATTCAGAGACCAAAGACTTCTTGGGGGTCCTCTAATAGAGGACAAACTTCAATCAAGCTGTGACAAGGAAAGCTTAGCACATTGTTAAGCACTAAACGTATGTCATCCTGGAATTCAGATTTAAGGTATGGAAAATTATGATTGAAATTTTAATATTTGAAAAAGGAGTTGCGTGCATGAAGTGGAGCAACAAAAGCTTCTTCAACAAATGGTGTTGGGAAAATTTAAAACTATAAAATTAGATCCATATCTCTTACTGTGTACCAAAACTAATTCAAAATAGGTCAAAGACTGAGAGATTCGACCAGAAATTATCAAACACATTAAGAGAAATGTAGGCAGAAATCTCAAAGATCTGGAACTCAGAGGTGTTTTCAATGACCTGCAAAAAAAAGAAAAACAAAGATAAGCAAATGAGATTGTATGAAGTGCAAAAGAAACTAAAATAAAAATATCTTTATTGATTGGAAGAAGATATTTACATATAATACTTCAAATAAAAAACTAACATCCAAAATCTATAAAGCAAACACTCATAAAGTTAACAATGACAACAAAAACACAACCCTAACAAACAACCAAACAACTTGGAAGAAGAGATTAATAGACACTATCAGAAAGTGAATATATGAATGGCCAATAAACATATAAAAAAGTGTTTATTATTGCAACTAGTCAGGAAATACAACTGAAAATGACAAAGATATTATTTGACAAATGATTCAAAATGACATATATACCCTTCTCACTGATTAAGACATCTGTGACTTTTGAATAGTATACTTAATTTTGAAATATTGTATAATATTGAAATTACTGAAAAAAATGGGGAAAATGTTGTGGGGTGCGGTAGAAAAGGAATCCTGTCCACTGTTGGTGGTGTGTTACATGGTCCTGCCACATATGGAAAACAATGTGGTGATTTTTTCTTACAAAAAGTAAAGTGGAGCTACCATTTGTCCTTACTATCTTACAAATAGTAAGTACTATCTTACTATTTGTAAGATAGTAAGAAGCTATCTTACTTCTAGGCATTTACACTTTTCCCAAATACAAAATCATTCATTTGAAAAGATTTCTGTACACATATATTCATGGCACATCTTAGTACAGTAGCCAGGATGTGTAAGCAGCCCAGATGTCGAACGAAAGATGAATGGATAAAGAAGTTGTCATTGTGTATACAATGTAATACTGTGCATGACATGAGAAAAAATATAGACATGCAGTTTGTGGCAGCTTGAATTGGAGGGCATCATGCTAAGTGAAATACGCCAGAGGCAGAATGAAAAAATCATAAAATGATGTTATACAGAAAAACTAATCAAGGGTATAAACCATATCAATAATAAATCTCAGGCACTGAATTACTGACCTGAGAGTGCCAGGCTGTGGGTTGGGACCTGGGGAACGTATTAGTCTGTCTGGAAATAGCATGGGAACATGGCTGGTGGGCCTGGAACACATGAGTGTCAGCTGAGGAAGTAATACTATGCACCAATATCATTATTTCCAATCAACAAATAATAGGGTAATGGATGGGGAAGGAAGCTCAGATCAGAGGTGACATAGGGTCTTGGACACTCCGATGGGATCCTGTAATTTTGTATATCAATCAACTTAAACACTACAGTAGCTCTATTACCTAAACTATAATAATAAAAAATGGGAGCAAGATATAAAATCAAAACAAGGAAGTAAACTTTAAGCATTTTTAAAGTGGTTGTATATTAAGTAAAACATGGAAGATGGGATAAAAATGTCAAGGAATAAAGTTCAATATCAGACTCTTATGTAACATGTCAGAAACATATTTAAAGTGAAATACTAAATAGTAGACACCTAGATAAGAAAAAGAATGAGTACATCATATGATAAAACATATAAAAGAATATAATACAGATTATATAAACGATAGTATTTAATAATAACACAATATGGTAGCTCTGTGAGAAAGAAAGGATAATTGAGAAAATTGAGGTACAGAACGTTAACTTTTTCTGGATGAAATAGTGAAAGCAAAATTGACATAAAAATTCAGCCCTTTGATTTTAGATCTTAAACTTAGCTTAAATGAAGGGGGATAGAAAATATTGCAAAGTTAACTTTTTTAAGTGCTTGTTTCTTTTAAATATTTTATAGATTTAAAAATGATTTTTTTATCGAAATCTCTTTAAAAATTCCTTACAACTTTATCGAGTAATTATAAATTCATCCAACAATGGTCTAAAAAAAGACTAATGAATAGACTAGTGAACCACATATTAAAATATAGATAAAATATGGAATATTTGAAATATTAAGGTAGTATAAGATAACTAAGAAAAGAAATGGAAATAATAAATAAAAATATATTACATATTAATTATAAAACATAATTATCAATCACTGGTAAATATCTAATCAGATTGTGACTGTAACTGTGAGTAGTAATGGTTAGCATATTCTATACTGAAACTGATATAAATAATTATTCGTTATTTAACTAAGTGATGAGATGCAAAGTGGCCTAATTTTACCATCTAAAGTTAGACAAAAAGTTAAAATTGATAACAGTATACCACGAGAAATTATCAACAACGAACATAATATTGGCTAATTACAGTAGAATAATATTATTTAAAAATATTATTATTTGAAATAATAATATTATTTGAAAGTAATATCATTTGAAAAAATGCTGCTAGAGGTTTCAGTTAGGTGATTTGTATTCATTATTAGTACAAGCTTGATTAACACAACTTTTAGGAGGCAATGTGACAAATGCAAGCTAAGTATAAAAGATCAGACATGTTGAATATATATCTTTTAAATTCAATGCTGGGAAAATATGATAAAAAAGTGAAGGCTTTTACTGTAGTCTGATTTATATCAGAGATACTCCGATAAAGTATGGATTTTGAATAGTAAAAGAACTTAGGTGAATACAAGCTTTAGACTCTTGCCTTGTATACAGCCAAGCCCAGTTCCATTCTCAACACTACATATGGTACCCTGAGTGCCATCACAAGAGCCAAGAGTAGGTCTTGAGTACAGATGAGTGTGGCCAAACCCCAAATAAATTTATGTAAAAATTATAATGAATGTATTTAGAACATTAGGCCATATTTATCACTATCTTCCCGTTCATCATCTATTTGCTCAAGCGGGCACCAGTAATATCTCCATAAGTCCTGTCTCATGCTAGTAGAGCCCAAGAGCATCTGCTTGCTCCAGGAACATAAAGAGCCTCAAACCATTATATTAGGTCATGGGAATGATCTAATATAATTGTTACTGGTATTTGGCATATCAAATATGACATGGGCAGCTTGTTGTCATATTTATAAGGATACAATATTATATAGTGATAGTCTAAGTCTATGTATATAGCACATAGTCTAAGTATATAGCACAGTCTAAGTATATAGCACAGATAGATAGTCTAAGTATATAGCACATTTTCTTTGTTGGTATTTGGGCAGCACCTGAAGGCTGGAGCCTTATTCAAGGCTTTGTGCTCAGGGATCACTACTGGTAGTGCTCAGGGGACCGTGCTATCAGGAATCAAATCTGGGTTGACAGTGTGCAAGGCAAGAACCTTAGGAACCCATTTTCTATTCATTGTGCTAAATTTTATCTATCGGTAAAATTAATTCCTTTAGAAACCTATGCCCTTCGGCTATCTTAGGAACTTTTAATAAAGTTCACTTATTATATCTCTGAGGTTATAGAAAACTGAATATTTTGATTTTGAGAACTTTTTAAAAATATCGGAGTATTGTTACTGGGAAGAACTTGTGAGTGTTTTAGATTTTTAATTCCTATGAGTGACACCAGGGACTTCCCAGTGCACGTACAGATTCCCAAATTTTTGTCTTGCATGTCAAGTATACAGGACAGTTGGGAACATAATCCAGAATGCTGGAATCCAGATATGGAATGCTGCCCTGGAGTGCAAGGGGGTCCATAGGGGTCCTGTTTGCTTGACCTCTGCTGCTCTTTCTGGGAGAATGTCCCTTTAAGAAGCCCTTTCCATAAACTAACAACCTAGATATGAAACAGTCTAACCCGATAAACCAAGATTGTTAGGCACCGACTAAGGAACACTGTTCTCCTTTTAATGATTATTGGTTCTAAGCAATAAATAAATTAGCACGGCAGAGCCTGGCAAGCTATCCGTGTTGTATTTGATATGCCAAATATTATATATAGACCTCATTCCCATGACTTGATGGAATGTTTGAGGCTCTTTATGTTCCTGGAGCGGGAAGATGCCCTTGGGCTATCTAGCATGTGACAGGACATATGGAGATGTTACTGGAACCTGCTCGAGCAAATCGATGATTAACGGGAAGTCAAGTGATCAAGTGATCAAGCAATAAATACTGTTCATGGAGTGTTAAGACTTAAAAATAACTGTATTGGAGGGTGAATTGTGGCTCCCCCATGGATGTCCCATGGTCAGGCTCAAGGGGCCTCCTGTGGGTTCCATAGCCTTAACATAACTTGGGGAGGGGGTCAGGGGGTGACTATGGCAACTGATGCTGGAGCCTAGCTGGGTCCCCAGAAGTACTCAATGTCGGTTAGCGCACCCAGCCTGTGTCCCGGCAGACACCATTCCCCCTGACCTTTCGGCAGAATAACCAGCAAAGCTAGAGGTTCCTGAAGTTATTCTTTAATGTTTACTTTGTTTCATATAGTTGCTTGCTTTCTGCAGGAGCCTCTCCTGGACCGCTGTCTCTCTCCTGGCGGTTTCTCCCGCAGGCTGCTCTCTCTTTGGGAGGTTCTGCATAGACTCCTCTCTCTCGTCTGGTTCTCCTGCAGGTGCTCTCTCTTTGGGAGCTTTGAGCGGATTCCTCTTGTCAGGGATTCTCACTTTTGGAAGCCTATGTTCAAGGCTTCATGTTTCTGGTCCTCTCCCAAAACGTCTCCTCTCAGGACCAATTCCTTAGGTCCTTTCAGCTCAAGGCTTTTCTCTTCAGGGTTTCTTTTCTCTGGACTCTTCGATGTTGCTATTTCCTAGTCACCTTGCTTCATCTTTGCTACTATGTCTTGTGTGACTGAATCCTTATCTAAGTCTTTGAGTTGTTTTACTGAAAAGCACAGTTCTTTTTCCTCATCTTCTGTTACTCCTGCCCGTCCTCCTTCTTCCTACTCTTCCTCCCTCTACCCCCTTCTGTCCATTTTGTCCTCCTTTATTTTACTTTTCTGATTCAACAACTGCTAGGAATTTTAAAAAAGTTTATAGATAATAATTTTAAAGCTGTAAGAACTCTGGTGGTCCATGTTTTTCTCATACTTTTCTATTTTTTATAAGTATTTTATTATACCACCGTGAAATATACAATTTTAAAGATGTTCATATTTGGGTTTTGGTCATACAGTGTTCCAGCACCCATCCCTCCACCAGTGCCCATCTCCCACCACCAACATCCCCGGTTCCCCCCCCTCCCACAGCCCGCCTCCATGGCAAGTATTTATTTCTTTCCCTTTCCCTCTATCTCTTTCTCTTTTCCTTCCCTTCCAGATTGCAGATTACAGAACATGCATTAAAGGGTTGTCATGTGTATCTTTTTGCCTGAATTTAATGCTCAGTTCTAGGTTGGTATTAGAACTTTCGACAAGCAGCATCCTCTTATCCGCAATTCTGGAATCAACTGAAGTGATCTGAAACCTGGTTTCCCTACTTCACCACTGTCAGCTCTTCTCTCTTTTTATAATATATACATAACCTGTTTCCCTACCTGATTCATGTGAAGATTAAGCAATAAAAAGGTTGTATAACAGACCTACATCCACAGATCTTCTTCCCATACTCCTTTATTGTAAATGATCTCAAATCATGTTGGGGGAAGAGAGTACAATATAATCAAGTATTAAAATACCTGAGTATTGAGGCCAAAGAGATAACAAGAGATAGGGTCCCCATCTTACATGTGTCTGACCTGGGTTTGATATCTGGTACTGATATGGTCTCCCAAGCACTGCCAGGAGTGATCCTGAGCCCAGAGCCAGGAGTATGCTCTGAGAATAGCCTGATGTGACCCCCCAAAGCCAAAAAAAAAACCATAAAAACTGATTACTGGGGACTTCATATTGCAGCAGATGCCTGATGTATTTCATGTTTGGAGAAATTGAGGTAATCATAAAAACGGTGCTATTTGACTTCAAAGTACTTCTAGGTGATGGTGTGGTAACATTATTTTCAGGGAAATAAAATACCCTCTTCTGTGTGGCACTACTAGTATAATTATAAATTAAAAAGGAAAAGAAAGAAAGAAAGAAAGAAAGAAAGAAAGAAAGAAAGAAAGAAAGAAAGAAAGAAAGAAAGAAAGAAAGAAAGAAAGAAAGAAAGAAAGAAAGAAAGAAAGAAAGAAAGAAAGAAAGAAAGAAAGAAAGAAAGAAAGAAAGAAAGAAAGAAAGAAAGATAGATAGATTTAAGAAAGAAAGAAAACTGGTTCAGAGGCATGAAGTAAACAAAGGTTTCCTGGCTACAGTTTTGGCATTGTCAAATATTTGTAGACTCTTGGATCTCAGTAGTGATTTGTTCTCCCATTTCCTGCTTACAACTTCTGCCACTTAGCAGCAATTCTCAACCTTTGCCAGAACAACATGGGAAACAGAAGTCTCATGTCTGGACAGGGAGCATGGATACTATGTGAAAGGCAGACAGAGAAGGGTCTCATTCAAGATTGCAAATCATGAGGCACTGGTTTGGGAACCACAAGTCATACAGAGCATACCAGGGCTGAATCGGCATTGAGGTAAATAATGAAGGTAGTGTATAAGGTGAGTGTATACGGTGATACTAAGTAAAAGGGACAAAGATCCTATAAACTAGGAGGAAGATCCATAGAGTATAACCCAAGAATCCCCCCAAGAGAGCATCCTGTAGCCATTTATTTCTGCTTATCACATACTTTCTCTATTTTTCTTTTTCAGGTATTCATGCTATAATCTCATAAGTCAGGAGTGGCACGGTTCTTCTTTTATGTTGAACTTTTATTCTCCATTGTCATTTACTTTGATACATTTCTTTCTTCCAGTGATCTGTGTTCCAAAAAAGCATTATTTCTGCTTTTTTTTTTCTTTTTGGGTCACACCTGGCAATGCTCAGGGTTACTCCTGGCTCTGTACTCAGGAATTACTCCTGGCGGTGCTCAGGGGACCATATGGGATGCCAAGGAGCGAAACCAGGTTCAGTCACATGCAAGACAAACACCCTCCCTGCTGTGCTATCACTTGGGCCCCCATTATTTCTGCTTTAGTTGAGTCCCAGAATCTAGGACAGAGCCAGAAACACAGTAGGTATTCAGTAGATAATTGATAAAAATAACCCATGAGCCGGATGTCTTGGAGATCCTCGTTTACAGTCTAAACAATTTTTTGTTTGTTTGGGGGGCCACACCTGGCGGTGTTCAGGGCTTCTTCCTGACTCAGGGATCACTGCAGGCAGAGGTGGAGTAGCCATATGGAGTGTTGGGTATTTAACTGGGTTGAGCACGTGCAAAAGCAAGCAATCTACCCGCTGTACTACCCTCTCTACCCCTAGTTTACATAATCTTTAGCGACTCATGGGCATTCTTTCTCTTTCAAAAGATATTTTTTCAGTCTATTGTAGATGGATAGCTTGAAGATGATTTTGGGAAAAGTAAAGAAATACAAACAAAAACACAACCTGTTAACACAAACAATCTGTTATTGCGTCTACAGACATAAGCTTCCTTTGTCACTTTGTTAATCAGTTTCAAAGCGAAAATTTTTCTTTTGCATTTCTTTTGTAGATTGACAGCAGTTTTAAGACTGACCACATGGATCAAATAAATCCACATGCGATGTGCAGGTATTGGTGAAATGTTGTAGAATAAAGTCCAGAAGCAGAAGGGAAATGGTATATGCAAGGGTCTATGGTGTTTACTGAATGAACTCCTCTGAGAACGTCAAGTTGAAAGAGGGAACAAGATAAAATGAGAGGGTGGGCCTTGCACATGCCAAATGAGAGTTTCAAGGAAAGGGAAAGGATTAAAATAAATTCTCTCAATTGAGATTAAGTCTGTGTTTAGAAATTTGTGGGGTCATGGTAGAAATAGGTCAGATTTCCATATCTAACGATCATTTAAAATCATTGGTTTTCTGTGATCTCAGGGTATTGGGAAGAGAGGAGTGAGAGTGAGAGGAAATTAGGACAGTGGTGGAGAGCCAGCACGCTGGTAAGGCATATGTTGCTCCAGTGCATGTAATATGGGTTCTATTCTTGGAAAAAATCATTAAAGCAATAAAAGTAAATAGAATTTTATTCTAAGTATTGTAAGGCTTGGAGAAAAGGAATGAGCTGAATTATGAGTGTTATCATGCTGATCAGTCCTTGGGGAATAGATATAAGGGGGAAAGTTAGGAGTCTCATTTTTTGAAGTTTTTTTTTAATTTTGCATACTTTAATTTCATAACAAAATAAACAAACACAATATACATCATCCAAACCTATAATCAGATTTGAACCGGGGCAACTTGAGAACCTACCATTATCCTGCCTTAAGATAGAAAAGACAGGAGTGGGGAAACCCCTGGGAGCCAGGTGGACAAGACCTCTCAGAACTGCTGGGGAAGGGACTGGAGAAGTTAGAGTCTCTTAAGATAAAGTCTTGGATGCATAATGGTCACAGGTGTAGGGTAACAATGGGGAAGATGAAATGTGATTGGAGTATGACTTGGCTTTGAAGGAAGAACTGTGACTGTTGACTATCAGATCAGGTACAGATAATGGATGAAAGAGAAGCATGAAGACTGGTGCTAGGACCCTAACTAAGCAAGTTGGTAGGAGCGAATGGTCAGCTACTGCTGCCATAAGTTGAGATGAAGGAGTCTAAAAGTAGCACAGGTTTTACAGTTAGGGGATGGGGGAAAATGAAGAATCATTCTCTACTTAATTTGAGGCTACTTATTTGCATACAAAGAAGATGTTGAATAGGCAGTTCGGTATATAGAGTTCAAAGAAATGCTAAAACTGGAGGCTTATAGCAGGAACTTATGAGGTCTATATATAGAATTTATAGCCATGGGAATGGATGAGATCACCTTGGAAGTAAGTGCAGATAGAGAAATAAATAGGTCTGACAGGAAGTCCTTGAGATCGTCCCCATTTACTTGAAGAGAGCTGGAAGATGAGTGGAAAGCAGTAGAAGAGAATAAGGAACAGCCATGTGAGGATAAGGTCACACAAAGTATTAACTACATTTTATTGAATAATTACTTATTGAAGTTCTATTCTCATGCGTCAGGTTTCTCTGTTACAGAAGCAATATCTTGGAAGGCGGTTAATATTTAAGGAAAAGATTCTGATTTAAAACATTAAACTCTCAACTTTGCTTCAAACCAAACTACCCAGAAAATATTGTCCCTTCCAAAACACCAGATAACTAAGTGGCTGATTTCAAATTTTACATTAAAAGACATCCAGAGTGTATAAAATAGTTTACAACTGATTGTCTCTTGAGCTTTATAGCAACTTCCTAGATTAAAGAAACAATATATTGATTTTCTCTTTATTGATAGA